>CALYLW010001453.1:0-133819 GCA_944989445.1 Ampullaceana balthica
AAATGATTTCTTTAATTGATACATTTTGAAGTATTATTGATTTCATTAAATGTTAATTAAATAGGGAGGACGTAGTAGGCATTAAAGTATCCTAAATAATAAATACAAAACAACACAGTTCCATTAGAACACCTTTAAATATACGTTTTAAAAAAATACTTTTTTTCTTAAATAAACGTAAGAGGAGGGTGATGTGAGGCAAAAATCTAATTGTAACAATATCCCCTGTAAAATCTAATTGTAACAATATCCCCTGTGAAATCTAATTGTAACAATATCCCCTGTAAAATCTAATTGTAACAATATCCCCCTGTAAAATCTAATTGTAACAATATCCCCTGTGAAATCTAAATTGTAACAATATCCCCTGTAAAATCTAATTGTAACAATATCCCCCTGTAAAATGTAATTGTAACAATATCCCCCTGTAAAATCTAATTGTAACAATATCCCCTGTAAAATCTAATTGTAACAATTTCCCCTGTAAAATCTAATTGTAACAATATCCCCTGTAAAATCTAATTGTAACATTATCCCCTGTAAAATCTAATTGTAACAATTTCCCATGTAAAATTTTAAGACATTTTGTCAAAGTTAATGATTTAAAAATGATCTATTAAAAGTAGAAGTCTCTGTGTGACACATTTCATATGGAACGAGATTATTGATGTCAGCTTAATTCACTTGGGACAGTCTAATTTCAGGGATATCAAGTCAAAAGTTAAAAGATGACATTGTCTAGTCAAAAGTTAAAAGATGACATTGTCAAGTCAAAAGTTAATAGATGACATTGTCAAGTCAAAAGTTAAAAGATGACATTGTCAAGTCAAAAGTTAAAAGATGACATTGTCAAGTCAAAAGTTAAAAGATGACATTGTCAAGTCAAAAGTTAAAAGATGACATTGTCAAGTCAATAGTTAAAAGATGACACTGTCAAGTCAAAAGTTAAAAGATGACATTGTCAAGTCAATAGTTAAAAGATGACATCGTCAAGTCAATAGTTAAAAGATGACATTGTCAAGTCAAAAGTTAAAAGATGACATTGTCAAGTCAAAAGTTAAAAGATGACATTGTCAAGTCAATAGTTAAAAGATGACATTGTCTAGTCAATAGTTAAAAGATGACATTGTCAAGTCAATAGTTAAAAGATGACATTGTCAAGTCAAATATATTATATTTTAAGTTATGTTTTAGGATTTACAACAGACAAAAAATAATAATTATTGTAAATAGTTTAAACAACACAGAAACGAATGTAATGAAACACGTGCATTATTTAAAAAAGTTCGGTCAATTTAGAGTAGTTTTAACATACAAACGCATCAGAGTCCATCATTGTTGTCTTGTGTTCACAGCTACTGGTACTCACGTACATCTGATAAAATTAGTACATGAACAATGGCGTGGTTGTTGGCTCTGCGTGTGTGTTGTGGAAGGGGGGGGGGTACGTTCCCAGATTTTTGGTCTGGGTACAGCTCTTATTGTCACGTTGGTGTATTTAAATATATTAGGACTGTGATTTTCAGGCAGGGGGTGTGAGGAGGGGGGGGTCCCCGTACACATCCCATGTTTTACATGCTGACCTGACTAGCAGAATAACCACACAGGGAGGTTGTCCCTGATATAAAAAACTGGTACACGGCACTTATTATCTTGATTAGGTCAAATTAGCTCTTCTGTAACCGCACATTGCCCGCCCCCTTCCCCGGTAAATACACTCACGACCATTTGACCTTTCCAACCGGCAGCTAACTTGGGGTTTCTACTTTTCTTTATTGAAAAAAAAAGAAAGAAAAAACAAAACTAACAGCTCGGGTACAATCCTTTTTGGATATAAAAATGCGATCTGTCTTCTTTAACGAAACTACTAACAATAAAAAGGTAACGACTTTTATGGTTATTTTAGAATTAATGCTGCTTGACGTTCCAACTTTCTATTTTTCTTTCTTTTTTTTCAATTAAAAATGGGGATTAAGAATTTGAATAAATTTGTAAATACTTATCTGCCTTATGCTTCGCGAAGTATACTGTTAAAATTTTTAAAAAAAAGATGAGTTGTAGATCTATGAAGAAAAAAACACATTAACAGTAGAGAAATAAACAAATTAAATAAACTGAATAATGTGGGTTTTCACTATAGAGCAGTAATCATATCCTTCATTACGATGTTGGGAGTTAGATCGTCATAACGGAAGTAGTAGCTGGTGCTCTATCAGTGACTCAAAAACTTGATGATGCCTCGCGGAAGGGTGGGGGTTGGGAAACTGTTATCAACTCCCCCCTCTCCCCCGACTCCCCTTCCATTGATATCAGAGTGAGCACGGATCGTCGACCTCCGAGTTGTATATCTGTTATCTCCATACATCCCCCATCCTCACTATAACCCCACATTTTACCTTTTGGTGATTTAAATTTGAGCGCTCGGCCTGCCACCGCTGCTAAAGGCGCGCAGTTGTTTTAGAAAAAAAAATTCAACAATTCTCAGATTATTTTAATCATACATAAATATACCGTTCGGTGGGGCGTTGGCAGTCTAGGTAATTGGGATATGAAGAGACGAGGGGCTGCATGTCGGTAGGGGGGGGGCAGACAGCGGTGCTCCACTAAATGTTAACATTTAAAAAAAAACAGTGCCGTTCCAGAAGTGCGGCGTAATTTGGTATCATCAGTAAACTGAAAGGTTGGTCAGTCGCAGTGCTCACAGTCTGTGGTACGGCGGTAATGTGCCTTGACTGGATGTCGTGGATGTACCATTGTTTTTGGGGGAGAAAGTACCCACTGACCTGACACAGTGATCTCATTCCGTCTGGGGATCATTCTGTTGTCGGCACTGTGCTTTCTTGTGCTTTTTATTTGTGCTTTTAAAAAAAAGTTTACAAATTGTTGAATTGGAAGCTGACCCTGCTACATGTATCTTCGAGAATATCTTCCGTTGCAGTGTCTAATTCAACGCCTACCGTTTTAACGCCCCTGTGTGTCCATCTACTATTCGTCGCCATGGCTTGTTGTTGACCAGGGCACAATTTGACTTCGGGAAATTGACCAAGGGGACTACGTGGTAGGAGTCCCTAACATTCGCGTCCAAACTTCGTTTATGTGTCCAGTGTCCGTGCCATCGCGTTAGAAGAAGAAAAAAGCCCAGGCATCTAAACATCGCTGTGTGCCGACACCAAACAATGGCGCTGGAGGGAGAAAGTGCCCTATTTATTTGTTGCTTAGCTGAAGCAATTGCACCGCGTGTGTTTATCAGTTAACTCGGGGAAAGTTCTGGGTCTCGGTGTTTGCCCGGAATGATGAGGCGGAGAGACCACCTCCCGTCGGTAAGCTTCGGGCCCGAAACGATGACCAGGCCCGTCCTGGTGCCGCCGCCTCTGTCACGCCTCAGACATCAGCGGCAGAGTCTTAATCCTGGCATCATTTACGAGAGTGAGCACGAGGACCAAGACAGCGGGGATGACATCTGTGAAGGTGTCCGCTCACACGATTTCAGGGTCCGGGGCGGAAGCAATGTCTTCCACGGCACTGATGAGTACGACGACAACGCGGCCCAGTACGGCGTGGGTTCCGCCGATGACTGTGCCAACAACAACGACAACAGTTACACATCTTGTTACGAGATTGACCGTTTCGCCGATGATAGCGTTGAGCCAAATGGGAACATCGGCCACACGACCACAAAAAAGCCTGATGGAAGGTCATCGGACATGATCCATGTTCGTGGACAAGGTCGTCAGGACCTTGATGCCATTCCCATAACCTGTGAGAATCATAACCAATGTGATATTTACACTAGCTCAGCGGTTCTCGGCGACCCTGGCTACAGACCACACCCGGAAGTCGTTACAGAAGACCCCCAGCATATATCTCCGTACAGCCGACATCCGCTGCAAGTGTTGACCAACGGCCGTGAAGAGACGTATTCCGGGATAGACCTCAAACAGAATGGGATTAACAATAGTTGCGGTGGTGGTGGTGGTGGTGACGGTCGCGGCTGGTGCCCTAACGGTTACACGAGTAGTTTGAAGTCACGTGTGGGTGGTGCGTTGTCTGAGAACGGTGACAGTACAAACAATGTTGATTTGGACATTCCGATTCTTTTCTATTTCAGACGGAAGAACACACTCATCTTACGAACACAGCTGACCGTTCGAGTTCATGCCATCATAGGTGAGTCAAACTGAAACCGTTCATTTGTTTAAGACTTGTATGTTCATTTTTAGACTCATCATATGATGTTCATTGGTCTGTTCATTAAGACTTCTTCTTGCCTCTTGTAGCACGCCCTCGTCCTTCATATCTTAGTTTTCCTTTTGTTTCTGATCTCAACGTAGTTCATACTTTATATCTTTAATTCTCATGTATAGCTTCCTCCTAAATCTATCAACCTTTTGTCTAAGATTCCCTTTCGATACATCACTTAAAACTCAACTTTGCATTCACTCGGGCATCAGTTCAGAAAGTCAAGAGCTTCCATATATCGTAGTAAAATACTAAGGATTTAGTGCAATATTTAATGTATCTCTCGATTCAAATATGTATAGATTCCTTAACATTTTTTATGCAAAGTTACTAACGCAAAGGCGGAGTACTCAATGAAAAGAACATAACCATTGCTTAGTCTGAGAGTTTTCCACCGTAACCTTTACAAGGATTTCTATGTGAAGATTCTCTCAAAACTTCTCTAACATGTAGGCGTCAGGTATAACACATTGAAGCAGGATCTGAACAACGCCATTGTGTCTTTATAAATGTTTAGCATAGCAAGGTATTCATTTGTGTGTCTATCTGTAAAAGGGGGGGGGCGGGTGAATCCATCCATTAAAGCCATCCTTCCGTGACCTTCTAAATTTGGAGATGGTCTTAGAATTTAGAACATGTCAACTATTTGTGTCGTGGCCTCGTTTCTAACTATTTAAAAAAACAAACCCGCAAAAACAAAGTTTTTGACTATAAATCCCTTATATATGAGCCATAATTAACAGTATTGATTATTTTCAAACATTTACAGACTGACACCGAGTGATGTCCCTTGTCTTTAATAAATGGGGGTGGGATGTGAGGGGGTGTCGGCACGACGGTCGGCGTCAACACGACGGTCGGCGTCAACTCAAACTCACGTGGAAGTGGACGAAAAAAAACAATAACAAACAGTGAATTTGAATTACATACCTCATATAAGGATAAACTAAAAATGCATTAATTTAATTACGGTACGATCGATCGATCTGAAATTTTGATACGATGCATTGTTAGGTGAGTCGGGTCCGTGTGCCAAATTTCAGCTCGATCGGATCACTGGAAGTGGGTCATTTTCGACTTTTCTTTTTCCGCCCGCCCAGCCCAAGACAGAGATGATGAGATGACGACAGAGTCGGCCGCGAAGTTAATATAAGGGATTTAAAAAACAAATATCGCACAAAGATCGTTTGTTTTATAGAACATGATGATTGAATTAATCCACTTTGTTGTACTAACGTTTTCAACGTGAGGACATCAAGGTAAGGTGGTTAATTCTCTCATCGTCTTCGTTAAAACCAATCATGTTTATGCTATTTTTGTTGTGATATGACATCATCACCTATGTATGTGCAATGGCTATTGTCCTCGTTGGTAAATGAACCAATGTGCTATGGCTATTGTCGTCGTTGGTAAATGAACCAATGTGCTATGGCTATTGTCGTCGTTGGTAAATGAACCAATGTGCTATGGCTATTGTCGTCGTTGGTAAATGAACCAATGTGCTATGGCTATTGTCGTCGTTGGTAAATGAACCAATGTGCTATGGCTATTGTCCTCGTTGGTAAATGAACCAATGTGCTATGGCTATTGTCAATGCCTTGTGCACCGTGGTATGATACCTTGAATGCCTTGTGCACCGTGGTATGATACCTTCAATGCCTTGTGCACCGTGGTATGATACCTTGAATGCCCTGTGCACCGTGGTATGATACCTTGAATGCCCTGTGCACCGTGGTATGATACATTGAATGCCCTGTGCACCGTGGTATGATACCTTGAATGCCTTGTGCACTGTGGTATGATACCTTGAATGCCCTGTGCACCGTGGTATGATACCTTGAATGCCCTGTGCACCGTGGTATGATACCTTGAATGCCCTGTGCACCGTGGTATGATACCTTGAATGCCTTGTGCACCGTGGTATGATACCTTGAATGCCCTGTGCACCGTGGTATGATACCTTGAATGCCCTGTGCACCGTGGAATGATACCTTGAATGCCTTGTGCACCGTGGTATGATACCTTGTTGATTGCTGGCACTCCCAGATAAGTAAGTGTTATAAATAACAGCGCATGACAGAAACTTAAAGTGTAATATTCGAGCCGGACTATTAATGTGCAAATATTGCAATAGACTCGCGTGTAGGACAGATTTAAACTAGACTTCTAGCACGCATCACCGTGGCTATTACATGACGCCCCTTTTCCCCTTGAGGAAATACAACTATATATGTGGATGTTTATATTTCAACTGTCTTTGTATTGTTAAAGTGATGCAAGAGATTAGCTGCTTGAGGCTTGGGAAAGGTGCGAAGAGAAAATCAAAGGAATGCGGCTAATCCATGTAACATCCTTTAATCCAAACTGGATTGCTATGACGGAACAGTTACGTTGCAAATTGAGATTTGAGAACCATATGCACACAATTTTTTTCAGGTTGTAGTTAATATCGACTGTCCAACATATGTGGGGGATATGGCCTTGAAAATTGTGTGTGTTGTGTGTTAGTGCATGATCCGCACCAAGCAGGTGCTTTAAAAATGGTTATATCTCTGCGATTGATGTTAAACGGTGCACATTATTGGTGTGCAGCTGGTGCTCACCAACATTAAAGGGTCGGTTCAACTTTCATGGCCCATCTGTGTTGAACGTTGAAGGGTATCCCGTCTAACATTTACACTGCCTCTGTATAAAAGGTGGCGCACAATTATGCCAATGGGAGAGCTGAATATTGGCGCTTAACGCTGGGTGCACTTGTTTAGTAGAAATAATTTTATGCAGTCATGCCGTTCTTCTAACGCAGGGATCGGGAAACTTTTTGTCTGAGAGAGCCATAAACACCACATAATTATAATTTGAAAAGTAATTCTGTGAGAGCCATACTTATGTTTAAAACTAAAATGCAAGTAAATGTGAGCATTTTGTGTAATTTCAACACTAAAAGTTCAATAATTATGTCTCTAAATTCTTCTTTTTAATAAAGTTGTTATGCTGTTTTTTTATATGCAATTAATATATGTAGATCAAAGGAGTCTGAATAAACGTTTTTCTTTTTTAATAATCAAACATTTGTCTGAGAGCCAGATGCAGTCATCAATAGAGCCACATCTGGCTCGCGAGCCATGGTTTCCCACTGTTCTAACGTAACGGCATAGTTACTGAATTTCTGGCAAGTTTTTTTATATTTTAAATATGGATGGAGTCAACATGTCCTTAAGTTAATCTTGATCAGGGTGGTTTGTTATCTGAACATTTAAATAGGAATACGAAGTGTCATGTGATGACATTCAAGCTGGATTTCGAATGGATGAAATAGACGCGAGACTATTTGCTTGGTCCCAAGTAAGATCGTGAGCCCTGCTACAAAGGGGATTTTATTTCCAACAAAACTGTTTAGATATAAAGTTTAACTAAGAGTTGTTATACAGAAAAAATGACAGCACGCATGCTATGGATGCATGGAAGTTGGTAGTGGGTAGTGCAAGAGTGGAAATCCTGGCTTCCCTCTGCGTGAAATGGCCACACATGCACCACGTGTCGTTTAGGTACCACCAGGTGTAACGATGAGGTCAAAATCCAGATTGTTCGAGTTTACAAGCAGTTATTACACATTGAGCATATTTTCACGGGTCGCGACACATTTAGAAGTGCACATTCCTGATATTATGTAAATAAGCGACGCTGTCTGGCCGGCCCTACCAGGGTTCGAAATTCTTAAGGGCTAGAAAGTGATAGAGTTAATACGTGTTGAAATATTGACATGGTGCATTAAGTAAATGTTCCAGTTTTATTCTCGTGTGAGAAAGCGCGAGTTTTAAAAAGAGCCCTAGGTCTACATTCTACATGACCATATTTGTAAAACGATCGGCTCATCTCTGCTATAATCCGTTTGATTCGTTAGCGTTGAACATTTGGCCTGCATTAGAATTTGTTATTTTAAAGTGTTGGCTTAAATACTTATTGATGGCGTGTTTATCCATAGCTGTGATTTCTATAGAAGCAACTGCTTGAGCATTCTCGGTGATTCTTCAATTTAAACAATAAATAAATGAAAATAAGGAGGTAGAGGGGGAGGTTGCAAGGGTTGGGAGATATCATGGGTTTTATAGTTTATAGTGAAAACCTGATCACAGTATTTATAGCTTCCGCTAGAAACTAGAAATGATTTAAAGGGTTCAGAACGAGAATAATGTTTTCATAAATGGTCGCGATGTCCCGAATGAATGGCTGAAAGGCGGGGAATGAAACGCTGAGCCGGTGGACACAAGACAGGGGAAACACGGGGATTAACACCGGCTTTATGGCGGCCGTTGAAATCTGGAGTGACTGTGACAGAGATCCTCTGTGACGTCATGGCCGAGGCTGAAGTGATGTCCCCTGGTTATACAAACGGAGGGGTCACTCTATCAAATGTCATTTCATACTAGTTTGTTCCTTTTGAATCTTTTAGACATAGCTTGCACTGACTTTCTGTGAACAGCAATGTTCCCTTTAGGCTGAGTGGCCGCGCAGATATCTTACTGACGCCGCGCAGCAGTTTATATTTACTGCGCAGCAAATTTTGTAAAATATTGCACAAAAAATAGATACAGTGGAACTCTGCAAAGGATTTTTTTTTACTTTGCACACGGACCAACGAACTTTAGAGGGAACATTGGTGCACAGCTGTCGATTTTGTATCATGTGCGTGTAGCTGTGTGAGTGATAGTGTTGGATAAATATCTTGTCTAGGGCCGACATTAGGCCATTAGGCATGCTCCGAAACAGTAAAAAAAAACCAACACACTTTTAGTTCTTTGCTGTATTTGGTTTTTATAAAGACACAAGAAATACACTGAAATTAAGTCATGTTACCGGCTCGTATTTAGACTATTTCATTTGTAATACTGTTGGGGGTGGGGGGGGGGCTATTGAAAGATACACTCTACAAAAAAATTCAAGATCCATTCATCTCGAAAAAGGCCACTGAAATGGACAGTTACTTTTATGAAAAATTAGAACAGCACTGTTATTTATTTAAAATGATGATACAAGACTGCCGACAGATGGGATTCAAGGTTAAGTGTGAGAATGGTATCGATAAGCATGAAAAGCGACTTGACGGCAGTATTTCATCTCCGGCGAACAGACACCCAACATTTATCTATACAACTAAAGTGCCGTGTATCAGTCCATATTTAGTTAGTAAACACCCAACATTTATCTATACAACTAAAGTGTCGTGTATCAGTCCATATTTAGTTAGTAAACACCCAACATTTATCTATACAACTAAAGTGTCGTGTATCAGTCCATATTTAGTTAGTAAACGTGGGTTAGTATACTTAACCGTCTTGCTTACAGATTGAAAAGTTTTCATGATTTAATTGTATCGGCATATTTTGTATTCAATCGTAACCTCAGGATTTTCAGGTATCTCAGTTTTGGAATCATTGATATTGTTGATCCCTCCAGCCCCCCCCCCAGTAGGAAAGTCTTGCGCCCCTCCCCCCCCCACACTTTTGTCTAAATATATTTCTGACATCGTAACGATGTAAAAACGCACCATGACTCATCTACAACACCCCTTCACCACCACCCACCCCTGGTGTCTATTTTTGGCGTCAGCGCTTTTCAAACTTTGGTGTACACATGACGTAAAGATAGCATGTTTACAGCGGGAACACGTGACGTGAGAGGGCGGTCTCTGATTTATTGGAATAGGGAGAGAGCTGACACCGAAACCAAGTTTGTGAGGATGAGGTGTATTGTAATACAGATGGGTCACAGTTGTTTTTAGGCTGGTTAAGAATGTGTTATGAGATCATTTTGTTATATGCTGGCTCTTTTATTTCACGGAATTCAATTATGCGTTTTTAAATTGTAAATGTATATAACCAGACATAAACAGTTATCGATGTAACATCACCACTCCCCCCCTCAATATACTTATACAACCTTTTAAATCATTTAGGAAAAGTTTTTTAAAAATAAAAATTAATTTTAATTAATGTCAGTGGTCTAGTGGTAGCGCGCTGGACTGCCGAACCGACGTAGAACAGAGTCACGGGTTCTATTCTCGGTGCTGGCATGGCCCCCGGGGCATTTTGCTGGCCATACAATTCCTTGCTCGTTAGTGGTGGCTAAATAAAACTTGTGAACGCTACTTCACTTGCCCCATAGTCCGTCATGGACTGGAAAGGGGGTTATTATTATTATTATTATAGAAGAGAACAAAATGATATAGGAGGTGAATAAAAAAGAGATGAAATGTGTATATTTACACATCGAGAGAAAACAGTAAACAAACGGGTTGGGCGGAATCCACAAAGAACATGGTCTGAACAAAACTAGCTGTTACCTCACCTAGTCAGGAGTGTTAGACGATCTTCCTACGATATTCACCCGAGCAATCAAGGGGAATGAATGATCAAACTATCTAATCGATTCAATCAAATGCCTTGGGGCCATGGTGAACTCTGTAATAGTGTAGGAAAAATAGGAGAACGTGGAGGCGGGGTTCGGTGATCTGTGGCGTGGGAGGGATATTGGCAGTTACCTCTGGCCGACAGTCACAAGTTGTCAGCTGTCTCTGGCCGACAGTCACAAGTTCTCAACTGTCTCTGGCCGACAGTCACAAGTTCTCAACTGTCTCTGGCCGACAGTCACAAGTTCTCAACTGTCTCTGGCCGACAGTCACAAGTTCTCAACTGTCTCTGGCCGACAGTCACAAGTTCTCAACTGTCTCTGGCCGACAGTCACAAGTTCTCAACTGTCTCTGGCCGACAGTCACAAGTTCTCAACTGCCTGTAGGGGCTGCTGGAACATAACTTAGCAACTAAGCGTGTCATTCGTTCGTGAACTAAAGGTCATTAGGTGATATTTCAGAGGACCGCCAGTTTCTGTGTTAAAACAAACCGACTTGAAGTCCTCTGCTCCCCACAATATCCGGGACGTTGAAGGCTGCTTCGACTGGTCTTTTCACCCAGAGCTCCCATTTTCTTAAAGCTGGGCTTGATTTGAAGCAAAGGACTCTTTACAGTTTCAGTTCTATGTTTTAGTTTTGAAAAATATCCTTCACCATTTTTAAAAATATTTTAAAAAAAATATAATTTGACTTTATAAAAACTTGTATCGTCATATTATGTAGCCTCAGCATCCGCTCATTAGTTACGGTCTCAGCGTATGTTGTTGTCCCTGCAGTTACATCCTTCTAGTCACGTTAAATTTAAATATTTTAATCTGTATGTGCCATGACGGCATCGTAGCCTCGTTTCTCCAACGTTATCATCCGCTGTATGATTAAGGAATAACATCTGATTACGTGTACCTACTATCGTAGCCTCGTTTCTCCAACGTTATCATCCGCTGTATGATTAAGGAATAACATCTGATTACATGTACCTACTGGACTACGTCGTGACGTGGTGCACAAGTCCGCGCTCAGATATCGGCGAGTGCGTCACAGTGCTCGGGGGCGGTGTGCATGTGTTTGTGTGCGCATGGCTGTAAACGACTACATCTACCTAATGTCTGCCAACAAAACCTACGTCAGTGAGTAACAAACGACTGGGGGAGGGGTGTGCTGAGTCGCTTGGAAATGGTGCTCACAAATAAAACTGTTCTGCAGTTGTGTTTTCTATGTTTCCATCTTAACTCGCCCTGTATAACAAAAACGAAACAACAAAACCAATCACGTTAGAAAGTCGTAATGCAATAAACTCCCCCATTATTGATCGTTATTTAGAATTCTTTTTTAAAAAAAACTTTTCTTTGAGGGGAAAGAGGACGGGGTCCTTGTTTTTAATATCGATAGTGCTGAGTTGCTGAGCATTTGTTGCATTTTGATTTAATTTGTAAAACACAAAGTGCTTTAAAAAGACCAAAAAAAAACTCCCTGCAATTTAGAATGTCATTAAAATTTATCAAAGAGCTACGTGCTACGGTATGGCATTTATGTGTGACCTTTGAACGTAGGGTGGGTCAGATACATCCGGATTTCATATTGATCCATGCCTTTCGGATTAAATTTTACTTCTCGTAGAAGTATTTCTAGTTTGGGAAACATTTCCTTTACAGCGCTGTAAGTCAGGGACACCTGGTGCACTTATCATCGCGTTTGTAGTTTTCAATAGTAGTCAACAAATTCATTTTACAGAGTGATGTTTATAACGAAATCAAAAGGGGTTTGAAGTTGGTTATTTATTTAACCAGTCCGACTCCAAATATACAACCTCTACTCTGTTCGATCAAGTTTTGAGACAATGCACTGGCCTGTTGCTGGTAGCTATACCGAGCCACTCAGGGAGTCAACAAGTCTAACGTTGTTCTTACAATTAACTAAGCCACAACTTGGCGGACCCACGCCGTACTCATGATGACCCAAACCCTGGGCTAACCACATCTTTGCACACCCACCGTCCCACTGAACACCCACCGTCCCACTGAACACTTTCACGTCAACCATTGGCCCACTTCGTCCTTGAGTTGAATGTGGGATCACGTGACTGTCAGGGGAGGGAACTATCACAAGGATTAGCTGTGCTAGCAAAGACAACCCCGGGGTCCGCCATCATGTAACTCTGAGGTGTATCGCTTGACGCCAGGGTTTCAGATTGGTTCGGTAGGTAAATGAATAACAATCAGAGCTCAAGATTATTGGCGCCCCGGGGGGATCTGTGCATGCTTGTGAATTATTTGGTCGTTGAAATGAGATTTCACCCCCTCACCTCCCGATTGAGCTTGCTGGTTGAACTTTCTTAATGCCTAAAATAAAACAGAGGCACAGTGTTGTTTTCTACGAGGCAAAGTTTTACGTTTTTATAAGCTCGAATGATACGATACCACGTGACGTATGGATTAATACGAAACTTGGAATAACACGAATCAACGAAGCATATATATACATACATATATATATATATATATATATATATATATATATATATATATATATATATTTATATATATATATATATATATATATATATATATATATCTCTTTATATATTAGGGCTGTTATCGACTAATTTAAATTTAATCGTTAACTTTAGAAAAATTATCGATTAATTAATCGATAATTTCGATTAAAGCCAAAAATAGAAATTTATGACGTCATTAAACTGAACATTTCTCACGGACATTGAAAATTAAGAATATTTTGAACTAAATTTTATGACAATGTGTTGATACTTGATCGGATGTTTGTGCTGAAGTTGGTACGTCAGCGATGTATTTGATCCTTTAAAAGATAATTGTTTATGGCAGTGAACACAGTAAACTTTTTCACCATCTTCGACTTTGCCATCCGCAGTTAGCTTAAAAACAAAGTTTTTGCTCAACTTTCTAGTATGTTTCAATTTAACTGCGCTGATGCTGTCAGCCATTTTTAGTTGACGTCTGCCGGTCCACATAAAGTAATAAAATAAATTATAATATTACGCGGGAGAAGTTTGTGTGTAACAAAATATATAAATTATTATTAATTATTAATAATTAATTAGTAATTAATAAAAAAAAATTATTATAAATATTTTCTTTAATTTTAATCGATAAAAAGATTTAACGATTAATCGAGAAATTAATCGTTAATTTCCACAGCCCTAATATATATATATATATATATATATATATATATATATATATATATATATATATATATATATATATATATATATATATTTATAGTAACAGTTGCTTTAATGTAAATTTTGTTTACATCAGGCACATACCGGTTTTGGCAATAAGTAAAGGACTTGCAATCACATCCAACTCCTATAATAATTGCGCACCAATGTACACCCCCCACCCCCAACATCAGGAATAAAACGAATGATAAATTAGAACATGTTCCCTGGGGCCAATCATGAGATTATCCAAGTCAGTGCTTATCAAAATATTTAGTATTACCAACAGGCTCCTGGTTAATTTCATTGCATGCGGGATCAGTACTGAGGTTAAAATTGTCATTTAAAAAGTATAAATCTTACTATATGCCGCGTGTTATTAACCTTTTATAATGTTATTTATTGGCGTTAAAAAGTTTTTGTTTTTCTTTGCATGCCTTTTGGTGGGATTGGGTGGGGTGGGTAGGGTTATAACTGTCCACCATTTATAGTAGCACAATCATTCCACTGTCTGCCTGTGTTATAAGACTATATCTCTCTCTCGTTGACTTGGTGTCTGCCCGTGTTATAAGACTATATCTCTCTCTCGTTGACTTGGTGTGTTTCTGTACGAGTGCCCCACAATGCGGACCCGTGTTTCTGCCTGCACCATTGTCTGGTGTGTGTGAACGATCTGTGGCCGAGGAAAGTTCAAACAAGTCATAGGCAGCTGGACGTGATGACATTTGCCAGTCCGACCTGCCAGGTCACGTCCGTAGCACTTTGTGCTTTCAAGCCGCTCGCCTACTGGCAATAATTTACATCTGATCGTGCACTGGAGGTAGGCTTGCTCTCCCGTAATACAATAATCCCGCCCTATCGTTATGAAAGAAAATATTTTTTCTGATCATGTATTATGTATATCTGAGCACGTCGATGAATTTGTCGCTATACTCGCAGACTTCTGGTGTATTTGTCGTATCTAGACCGTCGCATGGTGGTCGTATCTAGACCGTCGCGTGATGGTCGTATCTATACCGTCGCGTGGTGGTCGTATCTAGACCGTCGCGTGGTGGTCGTATCTATACCGTCACGTGGTGGTCGTATCTATACCGTCGCGTGGTGGTCGTATCTACACCGTCGCGTGTTGGTCGTAGCTATACCGTCACGTGGTGGTCGTATCTATACCGTCGCGTGGTGGTCGTATCTAGACCATCGCGTGTTGGTCGTATCTAGACCGTCGCGTGGTGGTCGTATCTAGACCGTCGCGTGTTGGTCGTATCTAGACCGTCACGTGTTGGTCGTATCTATACCGTCGCGTGGTGGTCGTATCTATACCGTCGCGTGGTGGTCGTATCTAGAACGTCGCGTGGTGGTCGTATCTATACCGTCGCGTGGTGGTCGTATCTAGACCGTCGCGTGGTGGTCGTATCTATACCGTCGCGTGATGGTCGTATCTATACCGTCGCGTGGTGGTCGTATCTAGACCGTCGCGTGGTGGTCGTATCTATACCGTCGCGTGGTGGTCGTATCTAGACCGTCGCGTGGTGGTCGTATCTATACCGTCACGTGGTGGTCGTATCTATACCGTCACGCTGTGGTCGTATCTAGACCGTCACGTGGTGGTCCTTGTTGAATACTTCGGGGCTCGAGGTTTGCTGGAAAAGGACAGTGTTGCCGGTCATCTTAAAGGGACTTAATTTTTTTATGGAACTAAATGAACGGCTATTTATTGAGTAATGAGCTTCTGTGTTACAATGGTAATGGTAACGACGTAATAAAAGTCTATTTCTCGAGTAATGAACTCCTGCATTACAGTGGTAATGGCGACGAGGTAACTTAGAAACTACCTGAATTTCTGGTTTGTATTCGCTCCACGTTCTTGTTCAAATAACCCTCAATGCAACACAAAACGGTGGATTACATCCGCTCAGCGAATCCAACTTAACTGCACTATACTGTCCTTTTCTCCTCGGAGTGAAACTAAACTAACGTCATGGACTACATCGTAAAGTTGAGTCTAAGCCGGCCAATGTCTTCAGATAATCGACTTAATTCTCCTTATATGTTCATGGTAATGTCGTCTCTAGGATATACTCTAAGAGTTAGAGTTGATCTTAAGTATTAAAAATTAAAAATCTATATCTCCCAGACAAAAGACATTTATACATGTGAATGAAAGAAAGTTAGTGAGAAGGATGAACTACGTCTTTGTCAACACATTCCTAATGAGAATATGTGTACTGTTATAAGTGTCTCTGGCTTAATGCGTCTGTATTCCCAGCAAAGACTCGTGTTTTGTCTTCACTCACGGAATGTCGCCTCCTATGTTTAAGATAATTCCCCATTAACTAAAAAGATGTCAGGAAAGTTCCAAATATTGTGTTGGCTATCGTGAAATTCAGTTGTATGGCCAAACATAGCCCCCCCCTCACACACACAAACACACCCCCTCTTATATTTACTCACGTGATATCCTACATTCCAGTCTATCAAATCGGTTCATTAAAACCATTTATTCGAGGTCTATAGACCGCCAGTGAACACGGTACCGATATAATGATCAGCTCATGCCGATCAATGACTGATCGAACTGTTACGCCAATAAGTGCTTTCATATAAGCTCGAACAAAGCGACAATTCATGATTTTAATGGCGTAGTTTACGCTTTTTTTCGCATTTGACCACACAGCGTATTCTCAAAGGTTTTATACATACCCCTAACTATATGGTTATCGGTATAGTTTTTAATTGTTCGGTAACTTCTAGTTTGACATCTTAGAGATCCAATATTTAAACAGTTATGGTAGTAATAAGTTTAGTGTACACTACAACTGTGCAAATATTTCATTATAACATACCACGAAGAGTATTGCCTTGCATGTCTGATTATTCGATATTTCAAAGATATTTAAAATAACCCGCATTTCGTTGTCAGTTTCTGTGGTTTCAATAGTCTGGAACCAATGCCCGGAATCTTAAAGTGCCCGCTATGTCTATAGAGAAAGATCCGAGAATAGAGTTGGACCATTAAAAAGGTACTGTGCGACCGAAGGCCCTTTCTAAATAACTATGTTGTGATTCAGTATTGGAATGTTGCTGAATGGACTTAAAAGTTCTACTTGACCTGATCGATCTCACTGCTACAATCTTTTCCAATAAATATCACTGCTTGTCCAAGTTCGCGCTTTGTGTAATCTCTGCTAATCGTGGAACAAGGCCCGCTATCCAGATCACATCGTAAAGGGGGATAATTACACCTTTCAGTCTTAGGTTTACCAACAATACTTGTCACTCACGGGGCTAACTGGGTGATTATCTATGTGTGGTCCCATTGTTATCACCAACACGAGGTACCATGTTTCATGTTATACCTCGGTCTCGAGCCTTTAGTTCAAACGCGCTTATAGAAACGTTTTAAAATGACTAATCACAAATACTTATTTACTTCCGCTACGCCAACTTGCAATCTCTGATTTCTGAGACCGCTCGGCGCTCACCTCAACAACTGTCACGCAGTTTGTTTTTGTCGACTTTATGTCCATGCAGTGTTCATGTTTTACCAGATCTGTCATGTTGAGGCGTTGTGACGAGTTCAGAACAGAGCCATACAATTTTAAAAATAATATCAAATTTATTTTAAATAGCGGTTAAAAATAAAATAAAACAAAACAAAAAACAAACAATGGGGATGACTTCACTGGTCCTGTCATGTGATACCCATGAATTCACTAGTCCTATCATGTGATACCCATGAATTCACTAGTCCTATCATGTGATACCCATGAATTCACTAGTCCTATCATGTGATACCCATGAATTCACTAGTCCTATCATGTGATACCCATGAATTCACTAGTCCTATCATGTGATACCCATGAATTCACTAGTCCTATCATGTGATACCCATGAATTCACTAGTCCTATCATGTGATACCCATGAATTCACTAGTACTATCATGTGATACCCATGAATTCACTAGTCCTATCATGTGATACCCATGAATTCACTAGTCCTATCATGTGATACCCATGAATTCACTAGTCCTATCATGTGATACCCATGAATTCACTAGTCCTATCATGTGATACCCATGAATTCACTAGTCCTATCATGTGATACCATGAATTCACTAGTCATGTCATGTGCTACCATGAAACTGATTTATTGACAGCTGTCAGGACAGGACATAAGCAAGGTTAGGTGTCAAAAGAATAAGTCACAACAGAGTACAGGCGCTGGTCGATGCCATGTCATCGTATTTTAGTTTTGGATGACGGTTGACTTAATTCAGTTGGCACTCTTAATCGTCCATTCTCTCAGTTCCTGAAAGCGTACGATTGCTGTCAGTTCGCTGTTGACACTTTCTGTTGTCCGTGTCGTCCGTCGGTGACCCATCTCCTCCTGGCACCCACTTGACTCCACTGACCCTCATTTGTTCCAGCCGACGCGTGGCCCGCAATAAGTACGCTCATTGTACCGCGTACTTGACCACCGAGTAGTACTTACTTCAGTCAAGTATCACCGCTTCTCCAGGCTTAACAGCTTTGACTTTCTTTTTCTTGTACGCTGAGTGTATGTGGGTGACCTCTGCCCAACAGTGGCCCGATGGAACTAAATATCAGGTTATAGGTGACACTCGGTACTATTTCACTCCATTACACTGCTACACTTTTGAAGCGCTTTCGACCGTTATGCATGAGAGATTTTGTACATTAAACAACCTTAACGAAGTAGTGGAAGTCTCTATTAAAATTCGCTTAGCTTTAGAAGAGAGACCAAATAAAGGTTTAAAAAAAAACAACGGAATTAGTACTAGTACTGAATTAAGATGTAAGAAATTAGGAAAATAGAAATTGATGTCCCAGTTTTGAAATAAAAATAGTCGATAAATAAGACTCGGTAGACATAACTGGACACATACAATCAAGTGTGAATAATACAATCAAGTGTGAATACCCACCCAAACCACGCCACAACTATTAATAAATGACATTCAATGAACAAAGGCGATTTGTTTGGGTAGGCTGATTTGATTATTCAATGTTTATGTTATTGTATTTTATTCCTGGCTTAGCTTATTGGTTAAAGTATAATATTAAAGAGCCGTAGCAGACCAGTTTGTGTTGATTCTGAATGGTAGATGTGGCAGGGCGTGACGGGCTTGGTGCCGTGGTCAGGATCAGAAGCGTCACTAGCGTTTGTGTTACCTGGTGCGGGAGCTTATGGTGTCACCCCTCCACGACTTTCCTCCTCCGAGTCCGACAGCGCCAAAAAACGGGAAAATACAGTATTTATTTTGGTGTCACCCCTTGAGATTTTGACACCCGGTGCGGTCTGCACCCCCCTCACTCTCTAGTGACACCTCTGGTAAGTATTGTTGGGTGTCGCGTTGTTAACGCGCCTGCTTATTGTTCCATCTAGTTGTTAGATTGATTACCACACACAATCGAACGTTTTGTCCATTGTTGCTGCCTGGTCTCAGAGACGATCATGGATGCTGTCACACTGTTGTATTGAACATCGATGATGGTGTGTGAATAGAACCCACGTTGTTTTGGTTGTGGTTGAGCACACGTGACGGACATGGTAATCCCTTGGGGAAACATGGTTCCGTCTCAAGCTAGGGTAAAATGTTCCCTGTCGGTAGTAGAGACAAGCCGCCTTGCACTTTATCCCTTTCGACCAACAAATATCTTTAAAAACAACAGCCGCCCCGTGATGATCCTCTACACCAGTGCTTCTCAAAGTGGTGGTCCGCGGACCGGTGCCGGTCCGTGGGCCATCCGCTGCCGGTCCGCAGATGTTCTAAAAAAAAGGACCGAAAAAATTGTCAGTGCAGGGAGAAATAGTGCACCGGTCCTTGGTGCGATGGAGAAAATTCCTGCCGGTCTGCCATACTAAAAAGTTTGAGAAGCACTGCTCTACACAACACAACCCTCCTATAGGACTGCCATAGGCTCGTCAAGCCAACGATTCAATTTACAACTTTCATTTCTGTCTCGTGTCTCAGGGATGACGTTTTATGTGTTCTTTAAATCTTGATACAGTAATACCAATCATTAAACAGTAATACCAATCATTAAACAGTATTACCAATCATTAAACAGTAAATACCATCATTAAACTATTTGCTTGATACAGTAATACCAATCATTAAACTATTTGACTTGATACAGTAATACCAATCATTAAACTATTTGCTTGATACAGTAATACCAATCATTAAACTATTTGCTTGATACAGTAATACCATCATTAAACTATTTGCTTGATACAGTAATACCAATCATTAAACTATTTGCTTGATACAGTAATACCAATCATTAAACAATTTGCTTGATACAGTAATACCAATCATTAAACTATTTGCTTGATACAGTAATACCAATCATTAAACTATTTGCTTGATACAGTAATCCAATCATTAAACTATTTGCTGATACAGTATACCAATCATTAAAACTATTTGCTTGATACAGTAATACCTATCATTAAACTATTTGCTTGATCAGTAATACATCATTTAACATTTGCTTGATACAGTAATACAATCATTAAACTATTTGCTTGATACAGTAATACCAATCATTAAACTATTTGCTTGATACAGTAATACCAATCATTAAACTATTTGCTTGATACAGTAATACCAATCATTAAACTATTTGCTTGATACAGTAATACCAATCATTAAACTATTTGCTTGATACAGTAATACCAATCATTAAACTATTTGCTTGATACAGTTAATACAATCATTAAAACTATTTGCTTGATACAGTATATACCAATCATTAAACTATTTGCTTGATACAGTAATACCAATCATTAAACTATTTGCTTGATACAGTAATACCAATCATTAAACTATTTGCTTGATACAGTAATACCAATCATTAAACTATTTGCTTGATACAGTAATACCAATCATTAAACTATTTGCTTGATACAGTAATACCAATCATTAAACTATTTGCTTGATACAGTAATACCAATCATTAAACTATTTGCTTGATACAGTAATACCAATCATTAAACTATTTGCTTGATACAGTAATACCAATCATTAAACTATTTGCTTGATACAGTAATACCAATCATTAAACTATTTGCTTGATACAGTAATACCAATCATTAAACTATTTGCTTGATACAGTAATACCAATCATTAAACTATTTGCTTGATACAGTAATACCAATCATTAACTATTTGCTTGATACAGTAATACCAATCATTAAACTATTTGCTTGATACAGTAATACCATCATTAAACTATTTGAGAAATGAAATATGTACGCACGCCACGCTAAAACGGTGTCATCTTTATATATAGTTTGGTAACAGCTGTTTGGTGCAGTGGCAATGAGAAATCAAACAGATATTGTGGCTGCTAGGTTGGGACTGCCACTGAAATGTGTCAAGAATCTCTTAGTGTATCGTAAACAAACTTTACTGCAGTCACAGATTTGTACTGTTGTCATAAAACCTGGATGTGATGTGTTGCTTGACCGTTAAACACACAGCAAGAAGGAAGTTGTTTCTAAAAACATAGTCGTTGGGGGGGGGCGCTTGCTCCTCTTACTGTCAGTTATCACCAGATGATAATTACTGACATCTGCTTTCGCTCCTGCTTGATAAGATATGACTACGAGGATAGTTTGTGTGTAGACTGAGTAGACTCCATGAGTCAATCACAGTTTGTAGATTGCATAGACTCAATGACTCAATCACAGTTTGTAGATTGCATAGACTCAATGACTCAATCACAGTTCGTAGATTGCATAGACTCAATGACTCAATCACAGTTTGTAGATTGCATTAGACTCAATGAGTCAATCACAGTTTGTAGATTGCATAGACTCAATGACTCAATCACCGTTTGTAGATTGCATAGACTCCATGACTCAATCACAGTTTGTAGATTGCATAGACTCAATGACTCAATCACAGTTTGTAGATTGCATAGACTCAATGACTCAATCACAGTTTGTAGATTGCATAGACTCAATGACTCAATCACAGTTTGTAGATTGCATAGACTCAATGACTCAATCACAGTTCGTAGATTGCATAGACTCAATGACTCAATCACAGTTTGTAGATTGCATAGACTCAATGACTCAATCACAGTTTGTAGATTGCATAGACTCATGACTCAATCACGTTTGTAGATTGCATAGACTCAATGACTCAATCACAGTTTGTAGATTGCATAGACTCCATGACTCAATCACAGTTTGTAGATTGCATAGACTCAATGACTCAATCACAGTTTGTAGATTGCATAGACTCAATGACTCAATCACAGTTTGTAGATTGCATAGACTCAATGACTCAATCACAGTTTGTAGATTGCATAGACTCAATGACTCAATCACAGTTTGTAGATTGCATAGACTCAATGACTCAATCACAGTTTGTAGATTGCATAGACTCAATGACTCAATCACAGTTTGTAGATTGCATAGACTCAATGACTCATTCACAGTTTGTAGATTGCATAGACTCAATGACTCAATCACGTTTGTAGATTGCATAGACTCAATGACTCAATCACAGTTCGTAGATTGCATAGACTCATGACTCAATCACAGTTTGTAGATTGCATAGACTCAATGACTCAATCACAGTTTGTAGATTGCATAGACTCAATGACTCAATCACAGTTTGTAGATTGCATAGACTCAATGACTCAATCACAGTTGTAGATTACATAGATCAATGACTCAATCACAGTTCGTAGATTGCATAGACTCAATCACAGAAAACGTTACTTGCTTGATTTACAATGTCTAAGAAAAGATTTTCAGTTACACATTCCGATTGTTATATCGGGAAGATAACATTTATGAAAACCGTAATGATTATACAATGTTCCTTCACCTCTGCTACCGACCCAGCTTATATAACTTGTCTAATGTTTTATGTTGCAATATAAATTAAATATTTTGTTCATTGTTTATGCTGCTAACTAACTTCAATATTTTGTTCATTGTTTATGCTGCTATCTAACCTAATATTTTGTTCATTGTTTATGGTGCTATCTAACCTAATATTTTGTTCATTGTTTATGCTGCTAACTAACCTAATATTTTGTTCATTGTTCAATCTTCAGAGAAACTCTTGAATTCAACTGGCAGAGAACTGAGGCGGGCTCTATTTTCTCTCAAGCAAATTTTTCAGGTCAGTGACTTCCCTTTACAAATATAGAGCATATTTTCAGACGGAGATTGAAAAAGGAAGAGACTACTTGAAGACTGTCGTTTGGTGAACCTTTATGACAAGAAGGGTGACTCTCTTATGTTTAAGTACCACCACTTTTCAACAAGAGCAATATTTCAGTGCTCTTACCACACCTTCTCAACAAGAGCAATATTTCAGTGCTCTTACCACACCTTCTCAACAAGAGCAATAATTCAGTGCTCTTACCACACCTTCTCAACAAGAGCAATATTTCAGTGCTCTTATCACACCTTGTCAACAAGAGCAATATTTCAGTGCTCTTACCACACCTTCCAAACAAGAGCAATATTTCAATGCTCTTACCACACCTTCTCAACAAGAGCAATATTTCAGTGCTCTTACCACACCTTCTCAACAAGAGCAATATTTCAGTGCTCTTACCACACCTTCTCAACAAGAGCAATATTTCAGTGCTCTTACCACACCTTCTCAACAAGAGCAATATTTCAGTGCTCTTACTACACCTTCTCAACAAGAGCAATATATCGGTGCTCTCACTGACACATCCAACAGTTGTTTCAAAGTGCAGACTATCCTCAATTAAGTTAGGGAAGTAACAGCTGGTTATTGTCTGACCTGGTGTCACCTTGACATTTATGTACCTGTAACATGAACTTATGTCAGTTTTATCTCTTTGCCCTTAAACAAACTTGATGTCATTGAGTCTAGTCCCATGTCTAGTCTAGTCCCATGTCTAATCTAGTCCCAGGTCAAGTCTAGTCCCATGCCTAGTTTACCATCTAGTTTAGTCCCATGTCTAGTCTAGTCCCATGTCTATTCTAGTCCCATGTCTAGACTTGTCCCATGTGTAGTCTAGTCCCATGTCTAGTCTAGTCCCATGTGTAGTCTAGTCCCATGTCTAGTCTAGTCCCATGTCTAGTCTAGTCCCATGTCTAGTCTAGTCCCATGTCTAGTCTAGTCCCATGTGTAGTCTAGTCCCATGTGTAGTCTAGTCCCATGTCTAGTCTAGTCCCATGTGTAGCCTAGTCTAGTCCCATGTCTAGTCTAGTCCCATGTGTAGTCTAGTCCCATGTCTAGTCTAGTCTAGTCCCATGTCTAGTCTAGTCCCAGTGACAGCAGTTATATGAAGAAGTTATGATGTCATCAACCATCTACTTTCCAAAGTTGGACTGGATAGTTATTTTACATTTTAGATATTATTATTGAAAACACAGATGTCATTTTTATGGAGATGTTCACATTAGTTAGAGAAAATACTTTGAAGGCCAACACAGAGGGAGTTTATGTCAATTATTGATGTAACTCAGTTTATCTTAACTTGATACATGGCTTTTCAGGACCTCCAGAAAAGTATTGAAATCTTTGTCTTGTTATTTGTGGGGAAATTTGGGTTGAGAAGCCAAGTCTAGATGGTCAAAGTGGAAGATTTCAATAGAAAGTGCATTCCATATGTGTATATATAATGAACAGAAACTGTTTCAAAAGGAGTCTACTATATAGCAAATAACCAGCTACAAAATAACAGACACAAGAGACAGAATACCTGTGAATATTCAGAAGTTTGTTTCAAAACTTTTTTAGCTAAAAAATAAACGAATTTTTCCTTTGGTCTTATCTTGTGTGTGTATAAGTGTATGTGTTATGTGGTCATTATTATTTGTGTGCATAAATTCAATAAAAAAAAACCAAAAAAACTCAAAATGGAAGCCTTGATTTTTGTTTACATTTGCCCTATTCCAGGATGACAAAGATCTTGTCCATGAGTTTGTCAACAATGATGGACTGGACTGCCTCATCAAAGTGGGCACGGAAGCTGACCAGAACTACCAGAATTACATACTCAGGGGTCAGTCCCACAAAAAAAACTGCTAGTTAAATACAAACTATTGTTGCACTAACTAGGATAGTTACCTTCTGCACCTCACTTTACTTTGTCAGTGATTTCATTTCATACAAAATTCAACATTGTTAAATTTTTAGTATTGCTTGAAATGCACTTCACCATTCATTAAGTTGTGTTTTTATTATGTTAAAAATTGACTAGCGATTATGTCTCAAATAACTTTGATATGGACTTGTCTAGTTGTAACTCTGAACTGATGTGTTTGGTTTGGTTGTAACTCTAAACTGATGTGTTTGGTTTGGTTGTAACTCTAAACTGATGTGTTTGGTTTGGTTGTAACTCTAAACTGATGTGTTTGGTTTGGTTGTAACTCTAAACTGATGTGTTTGGTTTGGTTGTAACTCTAAACTGATGTGTTTGGTTTGGTTGTAACTCTAAACTGATGTGTTTGGTTTGGTTGTAACTCTAAACTGATGTGTTTGGTTTGGTTGTAACTCTAAACTGATGTGTTTGGTTTGGTTGTAACTCTAAACTGATGTGTTTGGTTTGGTTGTAACTCTAAACTGATGTGTTTGGTTTGGTTGTAACTCTAAACTGATGTGTTTGGTTTGGTTTGTAACTCTGAACTGATGTGTTTGGTTTGGTTGTAACTCTAAACTGATGTGTTTGGTTTGGTTGTAACTCTAAACTGATGTGTTTGGTTTGGTTGTAACTCTAAACTGATGTGTTTGGTTTGGTTGTAACTCTAAACTGATGTGTTTGGTTTGGTTGTAACTCTAAACTGATGTGTTTGGTTTGGTTGTAACTCTAAACTGATGTGTTTGGTTTGGTTGTAACTCTAAACTGATGTGTTTGGTTTGGTTGTAACTCTAAACTGATGTGTTTGGTTTGGTTGTAACTCTAAACTGATGTGTTTGGTTTGGTTGTAACTCTAAACTGATGTGTTTGGTTTGGTTGTAACTCTAAACTGATGTGTTTGGTTTGGTTGTAACTCTAAACTGATGTGTTTGGTTTGGTTTGTAACTCTAAACTGATGTGTTTGGTTTGGTTGTAACTCTAAACTGATGTGTTTGGTTTGGTTGTAACTCTAAACTGATGTGTTTGGTTTGGTTGTAACTCTAAACTGATGTGTTTGGTTTGGTTGTAACTCTAAACTGATGTGTTTGGTTTGGTTGTAACTCTAAACTGATGTGTTTGGTTTGGTTGTAACTCTAAACTGATGTGTTTGGTTTGGTTTGTAACTCTAAACTGATGTGTTTGGTTTGGTTGTAACTCTAAACTGATGTGTTTGGTTTGGTTGTAACTCTGAACTGATGTGTTTGGTTTGGTTTGTAACTCTAAACTGATGTGTTTGGTTTGGTTTGTAACTCTAAACTGATGTGTTTGGTTTGGTTTGTAACTCTAAACTGATGTGTTTGGTTTGGTTTGTAACTCTAAACTGATGTGTTTGGTTTGGTTGTAACTCTAAACTGATGTGTTTGGTTTGGTTGTAACTCTAAACTGATGTGTTTGGTTTGTTTGTAACTCTGAACTGATGTGTTTGGTTTGTTAGTACATGTAATAAAATATGGACTTGTCTAGTTATAACTCTGAACTGATGTGTTTGGTTTGTTAGTACATGTAACAAAGATCTCAATATCAATAATAAATCCTGCCATTGTTTGCATGTTAAGGAATAAATTGTTGGTTTTACTGATTATTTTTGCTAAGAGGGTTCTGTCCAGAATGAAAGATTTGACCACGTCAATGACAGTGTTAATGTCAATCATGAATGTTCCCTCTCTTTGTTACAGCGTTGGGTCAGGTTATGTTGTACGTTGACGGCATGGAAGGCGTCATACGACACAACGCCACCATTCAGTGGCTCTACTCACTGCTGGCCTCCAAGGTAATCACATCAATTTGACACAAACAGTGTCTACTGTTGTACTTTACTTCTTTGTCCCAATTGAGTTAAATATAGAAAGTATCAGAGTTTACATTATAAATATAAAACTAAAAAACAAATCTCAGATTTTAATAATGAAGTATCTAATATCTAACCTGAAAAGCTCAGCAGATGCACATTTTAATCATTTGATTTCTATCTGCATATTACAGAGGTTAAAAAGTAGGATATATTACAAAGGATGTATTACAAAGGTTAAAAAGTAGGATGTATTACAGAGGTTAAAAAGTAGGATGTTATACAAATATAAAACAACATATCAGCAACATGAACATTGTTTTAATGCTTTAGTCCTGATTCTAATTGTGTCAAACAAAAAAAGCAACTAATTTTCTTCACATGTGAAATAAATAAATAATGGTAATTGTTCCTACAAAGTTGTTGTAATCATGTGTGTATGCACTTCCTGTCAGGGCCGGCTGGTTGTGAAGACTGCCCTCAAGTTACTGCTGGTGTTTGTAGAGTACACAGAGGCCAACACCACCCAGCTGGTCAAGGCAATCAACACTGTGGACAGTAGGCGGGGCCTTCACCCCTGGACCAACATCATGGCCATACTCAGTGAGAAAGATGGGGGCGACTCGGAGTTGCTCAACTACGCCATGACTCTGGTCAACAAGGTGAGTCAGTAGATCACAGGTGGGTCAGTAGAGCACAGGTCGAGGTAAGACTTTGGTCAACAAGGTGGGTCAGTAGAGCACAGGTGGGTCAGTAGAGCACAGGTGGGTCAGTAGAGCACAGGTGGGTCAGTAGAGCACAGGTGGGTCAGTATAACACAGGTGGGTCAGTAGGACACAGGTGGGTCAGTAGAACACAGGTCGATCAGTAGAGCACAGGTATAGATGTAATTCAACAGTTGTCAATATATCTGGTGAATGTGTTGTTTAATTTACCAGACGATAGACTTTATTCTTACCTGAATTTTAAATTTGTTTCCTTTTAAAATGAGTGTAATATTTAGTTTATATATGCAGTAGAAAAACAAATATTTGCACATCAGATATCTGGAATTAGGATGTCTGGATGCAGGATGTCTCATATTTAATTGACTAGAGTTAACAGGGCTCAGTCCTGTGGAAATCAAGTATCTGCATGCTAGTTTAGTTATCATGACATTGGGTAGTCTGAATGTTTGGTTATCATGACATTGGGTAGTCTGAATGTTTGGTTATCATGACATTGGGTAGCCTGAAGGTTTAGTTATCATGACATTGGGTAGTCTGAAGGTTCAGTTATCATGACATTGGGTAGTCTGAAGGTTCAGTTATCATGACATTGGGTAGTCTGAAGGTTTGGTTATCATGACATTGGGTAGTCTGAAGGTTTAGTTATCATGACATTGGGTAGTCTGAAGGTTTAGTTATCATGACATTGGGTAGTCTGAAGGTTTAGTTATCATGACATTGGGTAGTCTGAAGGTTTAGTTATCATGACATTGGGTAGCCTGAAGGTTCAGTTATCATGACATTGGGTAGTCTGAAGGTTTGGTTATCATGGCATTGGGTAGTCTGAAGGTTTAGTTATCATGACATTGGGTAGCCTGAAGGTTCAGTTATCATGACATTGGGTAGTCTGAAGGTTTGGTTATGCTGAGTCTTCACTTCAAGATTGTTATCTTGAGAATCAAAGTTGTTCATTTTGTCATGACATAGAATCATAACTAGGTCATGACATAGAATCATAACTACGTCATGACATAGAATCATCACTAGGTCATGACATAGAATCATCACTAGGTCATGACATAGAATCATAACTAGGTCATGACATAGAATCATAACTAGGTCATGACATAGAATCATAACTAGGTCATGACATAGAATCATAACTAGGTCATGACATAGAATCATCACTAGGTCATGACATAGAATCATCACTAGGTCATGACATAGAATCATAACTAGGTCATGACATAGAATCATCACTAGGTCATGACATAGAATCATCACTAGGTCATGACATAGAATCATCACTAGGTTAAAATCAATTGAAATGAAATCTGTGTATAGACAATAATTGAAGACCCCCATGGTTACACTCCCAGGTGATCAGTGCCATACCAGACCAGGACACCTTCTATGACGTGACAGATGCCTTGGAAGAACTGGGCATGGATGGCATTACACAGAAACATCTCAACAAGCAAGGGGCTGACCTTGACCTACTGACACAGTTTCAACTTTATGAGGTTTTTGTTTTTACAATTTGATTAGTTATAGTCTGTTAAACTTGACACAATGTCCACTGTTAAACTTGACACAATGTCCACTGTTAAACTTGACACAATGTCCACTATTAAACTTGACACAATGTCCACTGTTAAACTTGACACAATGTCCACTGTTAAACTTGACACAATGTCCACTGTTAAACTTGACACAATGTCCACTGTTAAACTTGACACAATGTCCACTGTTAAACTTGACACAATGCCCACTGTTAAACTTGACACAATGTCCACTGTTAAACTTGAGACAATTTCCACTGTTAAACTTGACGCAATGTCCACTGTTAAACTTGAAACAATGTCCACTGTTAAACTTGACACAATGTCCACTGTTAAACTTGACACAATGTCCACTGTTAAACTTGACACAATGTCCACTGTTAAACTTGACACAATGTCCACTGTTAAACTTGACACAATGTCCACTGTTAAACTTGACACAATGTCCACTGTTTATTTTAAAGATGGCCTTCACAAGCTTTGCCAACCAAAACTGTTTCTTCATATTTGAATAGGAAGCCAGTTTGTATTGTTTTAAATGTCTGCTGTTGAATAGGAAGCCAGTTTGTATTGTTTTAAATGTCTGCTGTTGAATAGGAAGCCAGTTTGTATTGTTTTAAATGTCTGCTGTTGAATAGGAAGCCAGTTTGTATTGTTTTAAATGTCTGCTGTTGAATAGGAAGCCAGTTTATATTGTTTTAAATGTCTGCTGTTGAATAGGAAGCCAGTTTGTATTGTTTTAAATGTCTGCTGTTCAAAAGCAGGACCGTGATAGAACTATAGTGTTATGAAATTGCAGCATTTAATGTAATGTTTAAACGACATTACTACCAACCATCAGTATAGTCCTTGACTTGTCAAATAATGCTCTCAAATAAGATTTTAGGTCAATTTTGATGTAAAATTCTGGGATAACCCTCAAGTACAATATATAATTGCCACCAAACAAAAGACAATGTTTGAAAGATGTATGAACCTGTAATGTAGAAAAAAAACCAGACTCAAAATACATTATCTTTAGTATTGGGGCTAGAAGTGAATTAAAACCTTTGTTAAGCAACAATCTTGTCCCCTGCTATAAGAAAAAATGGCCCATGTTTTGGATAATGGTTTACATACCCCACTCATATAAATAACTGATAGCAATGAAGTTTAGTGTCAAATTGAAAAGTTAATATGAAAATAATTCTATCTCTTCCCTTGTAAATTATTTTCCTGTCTTTTCAGAGTGCCTTGAAACATGAAGATGGAGAGGACAGCTCAGGGATATCACAAGTGGAGCATTTGAGGTCACCATGACACAGATAACTATTAGATCTTTAAACCTTGGTTTTAAATAGCTTCAAATTACCTTCTATAAGATGACCTATCATTGGTTGATATAAGACGACCTATCATTGGTTGATATAAGACGACCTATCATTGGTTGATATAAGACGGCCTATCATTGGTTGATATAAGACGACCTATCATTGGTTGATATAAGACGACCTATCATTGGTTGATATAAGACGACCTATCATTGGTTGATATAAGACGACCTATCATTGGTTGATATAAGACGACCTATCATTGGTTGATATAAGACGACCTATCATTGGTTGATATAAGACAGACAAATGTATGCTCTTAATTTTCTGTCTTCCATCCTGGTTCTCTGAAATCTGCTTATGTAATGCTTATATATAAATGCCATCAACAAGAGCGACTCTTCTTGTGTACACACATTTTACCACTTCATCCCGTTTGTTTTTTATTCAAGTCTCAACTTATCTAGATATTTATTTATGAGACAGAATGACATGCGGTAGTATAGAATCATTTGGTTTTTCTTTCTCTACCACACATGACACATCATCATGGAGTTAATGTTCTAGTTAGTAGCCATCTAATTGTATGACCAACTAAACGCACAGAGTGATGAGTCCTTTGGTATCTTCTACAGGAGAATACCCCGCCAAAAGACCGAGGGACAGCCCAGGAAGTCTAAAAGACATGACGGAGTCAAGAAGCTCGGCAAGGCCCAGAGTACATCAAACATACCACAGGCAGTGACCGGGCCAGAGACACCAGCTGAGGCATTTAGGAGGAGGAGGCAGCAGCAGAAAGAGTAGGTCATTGTGGTTGGGGTGGAGGTAGACAGCAACAGAAAGAGTAGGTCATTGTGGTTAGGGTGGAGGTAGACAGCAACAGAAAGAGTAGGTCATTGTGGTTGGGGTGGAGATAGACAACAACAGAAAGAATATGTCAGTCCAGTTGGGGATGAGAGAGGTGGATTCAAGAGTTCAGTTTATTTCTAAACTCAATTAGGTTTACTCATATGTTGGCTTGCCTGGGTGTGCCTTTGTGTTGTTCTTCATTTCGAGATTTACACGGCCCTATTCAACACTGGACACACCAGTTGTGTAGCAGTCTTATCTGTGCCAGGAAAAGATTAACAGTAGCCTGTGTAGAAATGATCATCTGCTTTCCTGCAGCCCTTATGAATAAATGAACACTTTGGCAGTTTTACTTTTTTCCCCACATTCTTTTTAAGGGAATTGTTTGGTCTGTACAAATAACATCTTTAAGATTGCATAGTAGTTTTTATTTAAGTGTATCTCGTTCAAAAAACGGTTTGATTTAAATTAGGGCTGCGGAAATTAAAGATTAATTTCTTGATTAATCGTTAAAAAAAATATTTAACGATTAAATTATTTTTAACGATTAATCGATCCATCACTTACAAATTATTGGAAGTAAAAAAGTTTTAAAAAATAAATAAAAATAGCGGCCGATGAATAATAAATTTCCTGACGATTACACAAACATTTTGGTTTTAAACTATTGACTGACGGGAATGTTCAAAATGTTGATAAAGTTTGCCTATCATGGTTCTAACACTTCACCTACTTATCAAACCAAATCAAAATGCGTATTAAGCTAATGGCAGTAATGGAGTCTGACACAGAGACAGAAAATGACGACAGCTCTTCTAATGAATTACTGCGCTACAAAATGGAGATGAAAGTTACTGAATCCATTAACCCTCTACAATGGTGGAAACTTAATGAACACCGATATCCGATAGTGTCATTCCTTGCCAAGACCGTTTTGAGCATACTAGTTACCTCAGTTCCATGTGAATGATTGTTCAGCTCGGCTGGTTATATTGTCAATTAGACCCGCTCATCACTTGAACCAAATAATGTCAACACACTTGTCTTTTTGCGTAGTTTGTTAAAAGATGTCTTATAAAGAAGACATTACAGTGTTTTTTAGATTTTCAACAAGAACCTTTAATAAGTGTTACTTATGACATCATAAATTAAAATTTTTGGCTTTAATCGAAATTAACGATTAATTAATCGTTAATTTTTCAAAAGTTAAGAATTAAATTTAAATTAATCGTTAACAGCACTGAGTTAAATATTTGTGTTTCTAATTTTGCTGGTTTTCTTATGGGATAAAATATAATTTATTAGTTTTTTAGTAATTAATATTTAATAAATTTTATTTAAAGAAAGAAAAAAGTTACTTGTTGTATAAGAATCTCTTTTTGGTTGCAAAGAATTAGGTGTGCAATCTGTTGATGATATTGTTTGTACTTGCAGAGAATTAGGTGTGCCAGCTGTTGATGATATTGTTTGTGCTTGCAGAGAATTAGGTGTGCCAGCTGTTGATGATATTGTTTGTGCTTGCAGAGAATTAGGTGTGCCAGCTGTTGATGATATTGTTTGTACTTGCAGAGAATTAGGTGTGCAATCTGTTGATGATATTGTTTGTACTTGCAGAGAATTAGGTGTGCCATCTGTTGATGATATCTGTGCCTGCAGAGAATTAGGTGTGCCATCTGTTGATGATATCTGTGCTTGCAGAGAATTATGTGTGCAATCTGTTGATGATATCTGTTTGTACTTGCAGAGAATTAGGTGTGCCAGCTGTTGATGATATTGTTTGTACTTGCAGAGAATTAGGTGTGCAATCTGTTGATGATATTGTTTGTACTTGCAGAGAATTAGGTGTGCCAACTGTTGATGATATCTGTGCTTGCAGAGAATTAGGTGTGCAATCTGTTGATGATATCTGTTTGTGCTTGCAGAGAATTAGGTGTGCCAGCTGTTGATGATATCTGTTTGTGCTTGCAGAGAATTAGGTGTGCTAGCTGTTGATGATATTGTTTGTACTTGCAGAGAATTAGGTGTGCCAGCTGTTGATGATATTGTAGACCCAGCCAACAAACTCAGGCGGCCCATGCCCGGGGAGAGAACTGTCCCTGAGCCAATTGGAACTGCAACATCACCACAAAGTAAGGCTTGCTGCCTGTTTGTTTGATTCGACTTGATGTCCTAACCCATGTTGATTTGTACATCTGTATCACTGGACATTGGAATGCTTGTTGATTTGAATGTCTGTATCATTTTACTCTTGAATGCTTGTATTATTGATTAAAATAATATTTTTTAATCATCAATACATTAAAGATGCTTAAACATTTTCAAACCAAAATAGTTGCAAAGGAAAAGAAAATTTAGCATTTCATGCCCTGATTCAACATGCACATTTACTAGTGAACAGATTCACTAACTGACCGACACTGACACATTTACTAGTGAATAGATTCACTAACTGACCGACACTGACACATTTACTAGTGAATAGATTCACTAACTGACTGACACATTTGAAGACATCAAGCATGTTCATCTCTTTAAAAATTATAATTTTTTAAAGAAAACTTAAAAAATACTCAAATTTGATTGACCACTTGACCTCTTTAGGGTACAATGTTACAGTAAAGAAATGTCCTTACAAATCTATGTTATCAGTAACAGATAGGGGAGAGGGTGTATGAAGACTACCTAACCAACACAAGAATCTCATGATGTGTTTGAATTGCTGCATGGGTAAAGCATGTGTTTTAATGATATTTGGTTGTTGTTAATGTAGTGAAGTTACTATGTTTGCAAGGATGATGTCAGTTGCCATCAGAATACTTTACTAATAAAAGCTGGGCAATGAATTATGGCTAATGTTTGATCTCACTGGTGACTTATGTGGCTAATGTTTGATCTCACTGGTGACTTATGTGGCTAATGTTTGATCTCACTGGTGACTTATGTGGCTAATGTTTGATCTCACTGGTGACTTATGTGGCTAATGTTTGATCTCACTGGTGACTTATGTGGGTAATGTTTGATCTCACTGGTGACTTATGTGGGTAATGTTTGATCTCACTGGTGACTTATGTGGCTAATGTTTGATCTCACTGGTGACTTATGTGGCTAATGTTTGATCTCACTGGTGACTTATGTGGCTAATGTTTGATCTCACTGGTGACTTATGTGGCTAATGTTTGATCTCACTGGTGACTTATGTGGCTAATGTTTGATCTCACTGGTGACTTATGTGGCTAATGTTTGATCTCACTGGTGACTTATGTGGCTAATGTTTGATCTCACTGGTGACTTATGTGGCTAATGTTTGATCTCACTGGTGACTTATGTGGCTAATGTTTGATCTCACTGGTGACTTATGTGGGTAATGTTTGATCTCACTGGTGACTTATGTGGCTAATGTTTGATCTCACTGGTGACTTATGTGGCTAATGTTTGATCTCACTGGTGACTTATGTGGCTAATGTTTGATCTCACTGGTGACTTATGTGGCTAATGTTTGATCTCACTGGTGACTTATGTGGCTAATGTTTGATCTCACTGGTGACTTATGTGGCTAATGTTTGATCTCACTGGTGACTTATGTGGCTAATGTTTGATCTCACTGGTGACTTATGTGGCTAATGTTTGATCTCACTGGTGACTTATGTGGCTAATGTTTGATCTCACTGGTGACTTATGTGGCTAATGTTTGATCTCACTGGTGACTTATGTGGCTAATGTTTGATCTCACTGGTGACTTATGTGGCTAATGTTTGATCTCACTGGTGACTTATGTGGCTAAAACTCCACTCAGATTGAGGATCCTGTTCAAAATGTGCAGTCAGTTAAGATTTTTTCCAACTGCCTGATTGAAAAAGTCAAATGGTCTCCAAACTTCTCCACAGCTTAGTAAAGTACTCAGATAACTAATTGTTTCCCAATAATTAGTATGTAGTGTATACTGTATACTAACTTGCATGGATCCTTCCTATGACCCTCTATTTCTTTAGGTGCACGTGATCTACGTAGAATACGTCAGCGTACGCTAATTCAAGAGCAGATGGATAAACCTATCGCTAATCTAGACCTTGCTTTCGGGGAAGGTCATCCACCATCAGTGGGCCCGCCCCCAGCAGTGGTCCCGCCCCCAACAGTGGTCCCACCACCACGCCGGACCAGGCGCAGTACCCCCTTCACACAGGCGGATCAGTCCAGTTCACAGCCATCAATACATCCATCCTCACTGACAACATCGTCATCATTATCATCATTACCTGCAGCCAAAGCTGGCTGGTCAGTGCCCAAACCTGTGGGGGGTGGGTACAGTAGGGAGGACAGCATGAAAAACTGGGGGCAAAACAACAACAGTGGAAGCAGGGACACAAACGGTGGCAATGATTTTATTAACAATGGAAGACACGCAGGGCATTGGGAAGGGGAAAGAACTCTGTACAACACATTGGGAGATGGGAACCTGGTTGTGGACAATTTACAAAAAGAACTACCTTCAAGGCTAGAGAGTGTTCACATAGGTCATAATAAAGATGAAACAGGGTGGGACGGCCATAATGGGGATAAATGGGATGACAGGCGACTCTATAACAACAACAAGGAAGCTGTGGAGATTTACAGCAATAGGGCGGAGCCAGAGTTCCCCAGTAGCAATGTCAACCGTGGCATGTACAGACTTGGTAGTGAGCAGAACTTGTACAGCGGCGAGGCTGATGTGTTGGGCAGCGTGTCCTCCACCACCATGACACAGTCAGACTTCGACACGGATCCGGGGTTGGCCCGTCGTTCTCAGAGTCAAACGCACCAGCGGACTTCACTGACCTTTGGTCAGCCGAGACTCAGTCGGTCTGACACCTCAAATAGTGAATTTGGTGGCAGGGAATCTGACGTCACACCGACGTCGTCATCTGTGTCACAGACCTATGTCCCACCCACTTACCAGTCCCAAAATGCTCCATACGACGGCTACCCCCGGCGGAGCGGCAGGTTCTCTGATGAAATGTCAACCACATCTGACCCCAGGTCATCCATCTCCTCATCTATCAGCACATTGAGCAGCTCTAGTTCTCAGCAGGAGACTCTACCCCCACATCAGCAGGCCCACCATCCCCACTTCTACAACCACATGCACAACACCAAGGACAGTCAGCCATGGGGGACCCCTGGCAAGTTTGACACTGATTTTGGTAAGGTCTTTATCCCAAGACAACTTTTCATCAGTAGCTTCCCTATTTCTCTATTTAATACAGCTGCATATTTGAAGTAAAAATTTGTCCCTGAATGAGCTGTATAATTTCTTAACTAGTCTTCCTTTGAAATAATCTGCACCAACCTTTTATAAATCTCATAAACGCATGCTTGATATCGGAGAGAAAATACAGAAATGTTGAGTTATTTATGTTTTTTATACCTTAACAGTGTCACATTTTTTATCTGAATTTTGAAGATTTATAAAATTATAGATTATTTTAGAATTATTTAAAATGATATTTGGATCATCTTCAATATTGAAAAATCCTTAATTTTAGTTCCAGTTAGGTACGAATTATCATTTTAAAACAGCTTATAATAAGAGTAGATGAGTATGATTATAGGTTGAAATCCATTTTAAATAAGCCAAAAATGCCACAAAAATCTTCGACATTGATTTTTTTCTTAAAATCTTTTTAAACACCTGTGAACTTTTCCCTGTACCATTAGAATTGTTAATGAATCGGAATGACTTTGTTTACAAAAGTAATTGTAAGTTGTTTTTGAGTGTCTATTAATCATATTTAGTTTTTCTTGTATCTTGATGACTTGACTAAACACAGCTCAGGATGTTTACATTGTTATTTTCATGCTTTACTCTGCTCCGTGATTCCAGACCATCTTAACTTTCAAGGCAAAGCCCCCCCTCCAGGCCAGGGCAGCCCCTACAATGAGTCCGGCTACTACAGCTTTGCCGAGGCCCAGCTTGACCCCAACTCCATGGAGTCCAGGAACAATGCCCTCAACGATGAGAGGAACGACACACCCCAGTCCAACAACCAGAGGTGGCTCAACTACAAGCAGGGGCACACCGGGGACGTCAGCAAGATGGGGCAACAACCACCCCAAGGGCCCAGACCGGTGGAGAACGGGTTCAGTGGTGCCGGTGAGGGTCAGGTCAAAGGCATGCTGAACAAGTTGAAAGGTGAGGATATGAAATTACCGAAAGAGGCCCTCAGGCCCGCGGGAGACTCCAGTGGTCTCATCTCGGCTGCCAAAGACGGTCTCAGTCGCCAGGTGCTGCCCAAAGCAGCCCCCGCACCAGAGCCAGAGAAGAAGACTGAGAGTGACCAGCAGTGGGAGAGGATACAGAGGAGGTTGAAGAGGCAGCTGATGATCAAAGACATGGACTTTACCGATTTGAAAGATGAAGACGACGAGGATGTGCTGTCATCCAACAAAATGTTCTTTGAGAATGGCCCGCCTCCACCTCCGCCCATGCTGGGAGGAATACCGCCTCCCCCACCACCCATGGGAGGCCTTCCACCTCCACCTCCTCCCCCTGGAGGTCTGCCGCCCCCACCGCCGCCACCTGGTGGGCGTGGACCTCCCCCGGCACCAAACACCCCCGCCCTCCCCCCACCACCCGGTGCTAATATTAAGAAAAACAAAAAGACAGTTCGCCTCCACTGGCGCGCCCTGGGTGTTGAGCCCCACACCTCCTTGAAAGGGGAGATCATCTGGAAACAGTTGGTTCCCATCAAGATCGACACTGACAAACTGGAGCATCTCTTTGAGACAAGAACCAGTGAGCTGAAAGCAAAGGCAAGTTTTTTATTCAATCACTATAAAGTTATTGTTCTTTTTTCTCAATTTAATTACAAGACACTTTTTAATATATTTTTTTTATACAAATAATTTCATTTTTTTAAAATGAACAAAACAAAACTTGACACCATAGACACATTATAAATTAATCCTTTTATTCAATTACAGTTACAACTAATATAAAAATTATCCATTATTTTTATTTATTATAAATTTGCTTATTTTTTTGCTCAGGGGCTTCTCAATCTATTTGTCTCAAAAACAACCAATCAAAAAAATCATCTTCCCCTAAAGTGGCTCTATATACCATTGACTCACTGCTGCTTTCATATAGCCATGATTACTTACTCAAAAGGCCTAAGCTGTTCATAAGTAATCTCACTGGATCACAAACTAATGATTTCACTGGCTTATTGTATTGTCAATGTTGTGATTTGTGGAGCAGTACTAAAAACTAAACAGAATTACATGTCAAAGTTAACCTTAAACTTATTACACTGGTGGAGTCTGAATATTGAGAAGGGAAAAATGTCACAGCACAGAAAAACATTAGTGTTATAAAATTTTATTATAAAATTAAGGCTCAAAATTTGACTCCACACACAAATAAAAATTAGTCAAAAGAACAAATAAAAGCTTTACAAATCAGATATAGAAAACAACAAAATTGTGCTCAATATTTGGGTTTCAGATTAATTTTTCTATCAACTATATCAAACTGGGAACATTTAGTCTCTTTGCAACAACACATACGGAATTTCATTTTTTTTTCATAAGGGAAATTTACTTTTCTTATAACGATAACAATTGTTAATAACTATCTATTTGGTGAGAGTTTTCTGTTTGATAGACATAGAATAGATTGTGTAGATTCATTTCTCTTCTTTAGCCAGAGTGCCTCTTACAGTAACTCTACTGCTAGACTGAATTAGTAACTATTCAAGAACTACAAATAGGCTGATTTACTAAAAGATTATATATCTACTTTTACAAAAGTAATTACTCTACAAATAATTTTCTTTTTAAAAATCCTTAATAATTTATTGGTAAAATTATATATTTTGTTAAGTATATTTTATATACATATATTTAAATAGATTTTAAAAAATATAAAGAAATCTAACTACTTTACTTGATGATGTAAGATAAAAATACAAACAATGGCATTCCTGAATTAAACGTCATTTTCTCTTACTCTATCCCCAAAGCAATGGGGTCATGATAGATTCCCACTGGAATGTCAATTTGTTACATTAAAAACGCTTTTATAAATTAAAAAAAACTTTAATTAGCAGTTCACTGTTCCTTCATTTCAAAGACATATTTAAACCAATAATCTTCTGTATAGAAGGAGTGTCTGTTATAGATAATATAACCAGTAGCTGTATTAAACTAATTGAAATTAATCTGTTCATTTAATTTATATTCAGTTATTTATAATTTATCATAAGTGATTCATTGCCTTTAACATTATTCAGTTGTTTCCTAATGACTGTATTATATGCTTAAATGTATTTATATGTGTATATATTTCTAATATTGCTTTTATGTTTTTGGTTGCTGGGAGCTTTTACAACTGGACTTAATATGTCTACGTTGGTTACTAGAAAGCGTTTAGTCCAGTAATCTCCCTTACTGGCCAGACTTTTTTCCAGTAGATTAAACTTTTTCTTCTTCTCCTCACGGCTTGGCTGAGTTGACTGTCAATGATGGCTAAAACATGTTGCATGTTAAATGCATTTTTCTCCAGGAAGTGGTAAGATATTTAATATTATTACTGTAATTATTATTTTATTTACCTTTGTCTTACATGGATTGTACGTTAGCAAGAGATAAAGGATTTGAAAGCAAATAAATTATTGCATGCACAAAAGTGCTTGAATATATGATACAGTCAATTTAAAATTTAGTTTATTTTCCCTATAAAGTGCTTTTGTACAAGTATTTTATTAGATCTGATGATAAAAAATGTGTAGGATCCATCAGAGAGAATGCTAGATAAGATGTTAGGGATACTCTCCTATTCTAAAAGGATTAGCTGGATGGATTGTTAAAGCCAAGACTATGCATTGGCCCATGATGCGAAGAGCTTTTTATATTTGACAATAACGGTGTGCCATTTGTTTAAAAATAACATTTGAAATGAGTGTTGCATTAATAATTGTTTGTGTGCTGCTTCTCACTTGTTAAAGCTATTAGTAATATTATCATAAACACATTGATAAGTAACATTATCATAAACACATTGATAAGTAACATTATCATAAACACATTGATGAATTTAGATCATAAGATAATTACTTATTAACTAAATAACAATATTTGATTGAAATTTCAAGAATACTTTAGAATGTCATGAACACAATTAGCATTTCATAAAGTTATTTTATTTTTAAGACAATTTAATGTAGTTTTTTTTTATATATTATTATTTTAATTTTTTGTTTACATAAATTAAGATTTTTTTTTAAATTTTAAGAGAAAAATGAAAATAGTAATCCATTTTTGACATTCCTTTCTTTTTTATCTTAATAACTCATTTTTATGCTCCTCGAAACAATGACTAAACATCTAGTAAATTTTTAATTAACTTTTTAGAGGTGTCATAAGAAATTGCAATGAAAGCTATTTTCCCTCCCCTCCTGGCTGACTAAATATGATGCTTGGCTGTTTGAACCCAGGACTTTTTCCACCAACCCCCAGGCCTTGTCTTTAAGGTGTGAGAAATGCTTAAAGCAACCTTAAACACCACCCCATTTTATTACCCTCTGACTCAAGAACATCTGTGTTCAAGTTTGAAAGATGGTTATTATTTAGCCTCACCTTAAAGTAACAAACACAATGTGCAGGCATCAAATACAAAATATAGTTCTCTCTTTTTTTCTTTTTTTTTGTAAGAGATAGTTTGGAGACACAAATTAATAAAGAAACAACTTATATATATATATATATTGATATAAAAAATCAGCAGTTATCTTGCCAGACATCCAAAATTAAAATCATGATCAAATGAATTTTTAATTTTACACAGAAAGGCCTCCCACTCCAGCCATAACACACACACAAATCTACAACCCACCTTATATATTATACAGTCAAAGTTTTTAAAAGAAAATATTTTAAACTAAAGCAACAAAATTTGCTTAACTGTAAGTTTTTATGTTTGTTGCATAACTAGCTGAGTTCTTAATACATTTTTTGACATTCTTTTATTCACGCACCTTTAAAATATTCGTAAGTAGGCATTTATTATATATTCATATTATCTCTATTTCTCAATGGGAATATCTTTAATCTAGATTGTTTTTATATATTATTATTATTATTATCATAAAAATCTGCCATTCTTGTTCTTGTTAAAAATAAATGTGTAAATTTAAGTCACTTAGCCTGTTACTAAAAAAATTTTCAATATTAATTTCTAACAGACTTGTGGGAATTTAATTTTCTTGGGTTTCTAAGTTATTCAGAGGACAAAAAAAATCTTGTATATGTATATATAATTGCTTTTTAAATTATTATATTAATTAGTTTGGTGTCTGGACAGTCTAGTTTTGCACCTTTTCAATATTTCCTAGCATAATTTTGCCTATAAAATCTATCTGCCAGTATTTGCAATAAAATAAAGCAAGATTTGATCCCTCCTTAAACAAGCCTTCCCTTCTGCTGTGTTTTTGTTTTTACCTCCTGCTTCGCGTAGGGCTGGTGATGGTGTTTTTTAAGGTTTTATTATATCTTATATTTTAACTACATACGCATCAAATTTTGGAGTGTTTACAAATGTGTCTTATGTTTTTAAGCAAGTCTGTTACCACATAATAAGGTTTACATTGTTTTGTATACACAACTGAATTTGAAACAAGTTTTAAATTTATACTTGGTTCAGAAAATAAACTAACTTCAGAGTATTTCCAGCTAAGCCCTTAATTAATTTTGTTTAATACCATATCTGCTGTTTTATTTCCACAAAAAAAAAGATTTATATTCATAATGAATATGTGGGAAATACTTTGTTTGATAATGACAAAGAGTTGTTCAGGTTTGTTTGAAATGTCTGACAATGTCTATGTAGAAACAAGATGCCAGTGGCAAGAAAGAGATAACCGTCCTTGACCCCAAAAGATCCAATGCCATCAACATTGGTCTGACAGTGCTGCCACCACCCAGAACTATCAAGGCTGCCATTCTCAAGATGGATAACTCTATCATGAACAAAGAAGGAATAGAGGTAAGCCACATAGAAATGTTTACTATTTGTATTGAATTATTAGTAAACATTTGTAGCCCATTTTTGTTAAATCATCCTGATCAGAAGCTTAAATATCCTTATGTATGTGTCATCCTGGAGTTGAGCTTTGTGTCCTCACATTGGGGACCCATCATTAAAGGATGAATATCTCTCAGGGAATGAAGCATAATCATTTTTTGAGTCAAGTCTTATCAAATAAAAGAAACACAAAAACCGTTTTTGTAAAATAAAAAAAAACAACATTAAATTCAAGGAAACATTCTATTTATATAATTCTTTATTTAAAAACAAAATATTCTTTATACAATTTTTTTGATGGCACACGCTATTCTTGGTCAAATATTTTCTCATAATTAGAGTTTTAAAGTGTTATTTAAAGGCTGGAGATATTCTAGACTACACAACTGATATTTGTTTTCTTTTTGGATGTGCAGAAAATTTTGAACACCATGATCCCCACAGAAGAAGAGAAATCCAAGATCCTGGAGGCACAGATGGCCAACCCTGACATCCCCCTGGGCACAGCTGAACAGTTCCTTCTCACCCTGTCCTCCATCTTTGAACTGGAGGCCAGGCTAAAGTTGTGGCTCTTTAAGTTGGATTATGAGCAGCTCGAGCAGGTAAGACATCACATTCTCCTAAACAACTTCAAGAATGGTGGATGGATGGACTTTGTTTGATGTGTTAATCTTGTGTGAGAAGGAAGACTGTTTGATGTGGTAATCTTGTGTGAGAAGGAAGACTGTTTGATGTGGTAATCTTGTGTGAGAAGGAAGACTGTTTGATGTGGTAATCTTGTGTGAGAAGGAAGACTGTTTGATGTGGTAATCTTGTGTGAGAAGGAAGACTGTTTAAAGTGTTAATCTTGTGTGAGAAGGAAGACTGTTTGATGTGGTAATCTTGTGTGAGAAGGAAGACTGTTTGATGTGGTAATCTTGTGTGAGAAGGAAGACTGTTTAAAGTGGTAATCTTGTGTGAGAAGGAAGACTGTTTGATGTGGTAATCTTGTGTGAGAAGGAAGACTGTTTGATGTGGTAATCTTGTGTGAGAAGGAAGACTGTTTGATGTGGTAATCTTGTGTGAGAAGGAAGACTGTTTGATGTGGTAATCTTGTGTGAGAAGGAAGACTGTTTGATGTGGTAATCTTGTGTGAGAAGGAAGACTGTTTGATGTGGTAATCTTGTGTGAGAAGGAAGACTGATGTGGTAATCTTGTGTGAGAAGGAAGACTGTTTGATGTGGTAATCTTGTGTGAGAAGGAAGACTGTTTGATGTGGTAATCTTGTGTGAGAAGGAAGACTGTTTGATATGGTAATCTTGTGTGAGAAGGAAGACTATTTGATGTGGTAATCTTGTGTGAGAAGGAAGACTGTTTGATGTGGTAATCTTGTGTGAGAAGGAAGACTGTTTGATGTGGTAATCTTGTGTGAGAAGGAAGACTGTTTGATGTGGTAATCTTGTGTGAGAAGGAAGACTGTAAGAAGGAAGACTGTTGGATGTGGTAATCTTGTGTGAGAAGGAAGACTGTAAGAAGGAAGACTGTTTGATGTGGTAATCTTGTGTGAGAAAGAAGACTGTTTCATGTGGTAATCTTTTTGTGAGAAGGAAGACTGTTTCATTACTGTTTTTTACCTGCCATTCCCTGGAAATGTTTAAACTAGACTCCAGTATGTATATCCAACTGTTTCCTGTTCCTGCAGGAAGTAGCCGAACCTTTGATGGATCTCAAGAAAGGGATGTCTGAGCTTCAGAAGAACAAAACATTCAGATGTATTCTCTCTGGTATCTTAGCTATGGGAAACTTTCTCAATGGTGCAGCTGTAAGTTCACTGTATAGTTTACTTGTGGCACACAATTTTGAAGTATCAAATGTCAGAAAAGTTTTGGAAATGTCAAGAAAATGATTACCTTTTCCTGTAGCTTTTTTTACTTATTAAATTAAAGGTTAGTTAAAAACTTATTCCATTTGACTTGTACATAACACATTCTTTTAAAATAGAAGCAACTGGTAAAATTGAGTTACATTTGAAGTTGTCTGTTGTCATTATTTTTTACCATTTTTTTCAACATATTCACAACAGTTGTTGGGTATTTGTGTTTCCCCAGATCCACGCCTTTAGTATAGAGTTCCTCCAGAGAGTTCCAGAGATCAAAGACACAGTCCATAAACACTCCTTACTGCACCACTTGTGTACATTAATCATAGAACAATTCCCAGACTCCTCAGATCTCTACTCAGAGATAGGGCCCATCACCAGGTGTTCACGGGTCAGTCAGCACTTTGATCTTTTTGTTTACAATCAAAATGAAAAACTGTGCCCTGTGTTGTGATAAACCAATCTGAAGATATTTCATGAAGACTTGAAGGGAGAGAAGACTAAATAATTTTTAATTAATCCAGATTGGTTTTATTTAGCAAAGATTTTTTTTTAAAATCTACCGTATATACTCGAGTATAAGTCAAGATTTTTTTTCAAAATTTCGAGGCCAAAATCAGGGAGTCGACTTGAACTTGCATAACTCATTTTTTTACAATTTCAGTAATCTTAAAATTCCACTTTTCAAGTCTCAAATCGGGGGGTCGTCTTATACTCGATATCAACTTATACTCAAGTGTATACAGTGCCTCAACGTGTCTCAAATCAGGATTAATATAAACAATTTTTTAGTTCTTTTATTATCAAGAATTTTCCTTAACAAAGAGTTTGTGTAGTCTTGTAATTATGTTAATTCTCCTTTATAAAAGTTTTAATTTTGACTCAACTTGAAATACTGTGATGAAAAATGAGGAAGATTTGTTTCACGTGTAAATTTAACTCTTTTTCTCCGGAATTATTTTTCTCATTCTGACGGAATTATCTATTCTGGAAAATTGTCGAGGGCTACCATGCTAACTTAAAATGTTAATAAGTTTTTCATTATTTAGCAGATAATGATATATTTGGTATTGAATAAAAGGGAAAAGAATGAAGTTTTCAGGCATCACAGACTCATAACTTTATTTTAATAAAATAATATGATTTTGTTTTAGTGAAAATAAAAAAATAAAATAAAAAAACACATTTGTTTTACAAAACCTCTTTCAAAGTCACAAAAATTTTGATTTTTATCCAAAATTTAATAAAATGGTGTTTTATCTGAACTATATTCATATTTACAGCTAACAGAAATAATTTTGCATTAAAAAAACAAACAAATAAAAAATTAGAGCTCAATATCCATGGTCACCCATACCGGAAAATATTTAGAAAATTGAAATGTTTACAATGGAACTTGAAGCTGTACTAGTATTATACTGTGTATTGCAACTAGAAATTATTTTAAATTCTATTTAAAATTGCACTTAATTTTAGTGAAAAAGTTTAGCAGCTTTCAAATTAGACTCTACATTGTCTATATTATTATTTGTAGTAGAAATATTATCAGGTCATCAAGGCATTTGAGAGGGGGGCGGGGCTTGTTGTTTATCTACTGATGACTTGTCAACTTCATTGTCAATTTCACTACAACTACTAGTACTAAGCACTAGGCGTATGGTTCATTGGAAATTTAAAATTACTATGTAAATCATAATTAAAAAGAATACCTTTTTCTTGTTCATCATCGTAGTTTTTAAAATAATATTAGATCCATTAGCAGATGCCTTGGTTGAATATCCACGTTTGTAAACAAACGTAAAAACGAAAATAAAAACAAGCCTTTCAAACGCTTCTTTTGTGGTGAAAATACATTCAAACAAAGAATTTCCGACTTTTTATTCAAGGGAAATCATTCTAGATTACATTAAAACTAATTTTCGTTTAATAGTTAAGGAAAGAAACGAAACAATTCAGTTTTAATAAATCAACGCTGGCATCGTTGGTCCGTCAAAAACGTCATTTTAAAATCAACGATGACAGCGTTGTTCCGGAGAAAAAGAGTTAAATGTATTTTTGTCTCTGTTTGTTTGTTGTGATGGGTGTTGGCACTTTCATTGGTTTTCATATCAGGTTGATTGGGACGAACTGGCCAGGAAGTTAAACAAGATGGAGTACGACTGTAAGGCATCATGGGATCATCTACGTGCCATACTCAAGCATGACGGCAGCTCGACAGACCTCAAGGGAAAGTAAGTCTTATTTGAAACCAAGAAAGAAATAGAAAGACATCATTTAATATAAACATTGTTATATGTAACCTGGATGTGCCAATAGTGTTTTTGGTAAGAAGGCTTAGCCATTCAATGTCCTCTTTTTATGATAGAAAAAAAGGGATGATAACTTTGGAATAGAAAAGCATATTCAAATAATATTCTAATTGCAATGTCAATAAAAATATTTTTTTAAATTTAAGTTAATGAAATTAATGTGCCCTCATATATAATACTATTTATTCAACTATCTTTTTACTTGAAATTTTTTTATTTAGGAGTGAAATTTTGTCAAAGATTTTTCCATTAGAAAGTTGCCTGAAGTGATATTATCACAGTCCAATTAGTCTATAAGTTATTGTTGGTGCCTTTGTCTGTGTTTGTGAGATAAATAGCTGATTTTAGTCTTTAAAAAATATATTTTAAAAATAATAAAAAAGACTTTCTATCAAGGATACACTATAACGTGAGAATTAGTTTTAAAAGTTCTTAAAATGCTCTGTGCAGATTAATGAGCACTTTTATAGGCAAAAGATTTGAAAGGAATACAGGTAAACATGTTTTATTTTTTACTAATCATTGACAATATTTTCTATACTGGCTGGCGTTGCTGAAATACATTTAAATTTCAAAAAAAATTATATTCTCATTTTTAGTGTATTTTGATAAAAAGATTATTATCATGAGATTCTTTATTTTCAAATTTTCAGTTTTAAAATGGTAATCATTAACTTACTAATAAAAAAAGTTAAGTTATTTTCAAGCTATAAATGGTTTTAAATCGTGGATAAAGCAACTTTACTTCAGCAAAAACAATATTTTGTTTGTTTGTTCATATACTGGATTTATCTCCCCTATCCACCAGTTTCCTTATTTAAATAGATGCTATCAACTATGATAATTTTAGCTTAGTAAACAACACTCCAGGAAATCTTAATCAAGACAAAACCAAAATATGCTTAATACAACCAGCCACATGTTCGATGTTCATGTAAAAACAGAGTCTTTGAAAAAATAAACTGAATTTTTCATTTAAAATTGATATCACTGGTAAAAACATCCTGGAATTAAAGCCAACACGTGAGATAAAACTATGTATTTCTCTCTTCAGGATGTCATTATTCCTAGCAGACGCAGCAGAGAGAATAATGATTTTACATATGATATTCAGGAGAATTTTAAACAGGTAAAGCGGTTACTCTTGTTGAGTGCATGACATCTGTTCATAGGTCAGAACCTTTTTACATTCACAGATCATACAAATATGTCTACTTATATCTACTCCTAGTCTAGTCTTTGGCTAACACCTGGGCAAGCTGCTCTATCTGCTGGGCAGGGCCATTGTCTGAGTGTAGGACTCACTCGAGGCCCTAACCTCCCCGACTATGTTCAGCGCAGGGCATGAAGTCCAGTTATCCCCTCTCCTAGATTAAATAATTCCTTTTCATTTTCATCTTTGTAAACAGAATACCTGTCACAGAAATTAAATTATCCATTTAAATTGTATTTTCCCTAAATTATATACAACATTATTTACACAACACCAAGACTGACTAACATATTATACAATAACTTGGCTTAGTCAATTTTCTTAGTGACAGAATTGAGTTAAGAAAGTTGTATTGGAAGATGTATAGATTTAATCAATCTGTTCATTTATTCTCTGATACCCATTTAAAAAATAAGTTATGCCTGCACAGTTTCATTGGAGAGTAAGATGAAATAATTTTAAAACCTAAATTATACTGTAAACCTTTTTTCAGTCTATACCTTGGGTTTTGCAAATACAACAAATTGTTACTTTTCCTTAGGTTTGCAGGTACAACAAATTATTACTTTTCCTTGGGTTTACTTCCAGGTACAACAAATTATTACTTTTCCTTGGGTTTACTTCCAGGTACAACAAATTATTACTTTTCCTTGGGTTTACTTCCAGGTACAACAAATTATTACTTTTCCTTGGGTTTGCTGTCCACGATGCCCGTGAGATGAAGATCAACACTTTCTGTAAGGTGATCAGTGAGTTTGCCCTGGAGTACAGGACCACTAGGGACAAGGTTATACAGATGTTACAGAAGAAAGCCAACCAGAGGGAGAGGAAGAAGACAAGGGGGAAAATGATTGTTGATGTGAGTGGGGAATAAGTCATTTGGTGAGGCAATGGGGTTTTGGGAAGTGATGTTTAGTGTGGTCATTTAAAGCTGTAATTTAAGTGATTGAGTGTGGTCATGTAAGTGATTGAGTGTGGTGATCTAAGTGATTGAGTGTGGTGATCTAAGTGATTGAGTGTGGTGATCTAAGTGATTGAGTGTGGTGATCTAAGTGATTGAGTGTGGTGATCTAAGTGGTTGAGTGTGGTCATTTAGTGCTGTGATGTAAATGATTGAGTGTATGGTTTTATCTAATGTTTAAAGATTCCATTGCATGATGAAAACAATCACACACATTCCCACACAAACACACAGACACCAAATATGATACAATGAACATTTCTTGGTACAGACTGAAAACTTCAAGGGCAAAGATGCTAATGATGATGCTTTGAGTGCAATACTGAAGAATGGATACACAAGTGCAGATGAGAGGGGACTGCCAGGTCAGAGGAACCGCAGGAAACTAGGTCAGTGTTAACATCACCATCATTGACATCAGGTCAGTGTTAACATCACCGTCATTGACATCATGTCAGTGTTAACATCACCATCATTGACATTAGGTCAGTGTTAACATCACTGTCATTGACATCATGTCAGTGTTAACATCACCATCATTGACATCAGGTCAGTGTTAACATCACCGTCATTGACATTAGGTCAGTGTTAACATCACCGTCATTGACATCAGGTCAGTGTTAACATCACCGTCATTGACATTAGGTCAGTGTTAACATCACCATCATTGACATTAGGTCAGTGTTAACATCACCGTCATTGACATTAGGTCAGTGTTAACATCACCATCATTGACATCAGGTCAGTGTTAACATCACCATCATTGACATCAGGTCAGTGTTAACATCACCATCATTCACATCAGTTTCATTTCACTGCCATAAAATTGCTGGGTAGTTCACAATCTTTCTGGTTCAAACCAGTTCTCTTTGGTAACCTGCTTAGTGTCAGGACCTTGGCTCATCACCTGTCACTCTGACTTGTCCCTTGCCAATCACAGCTCCATCATGGACACTATCTTCACTCATATCCGCTGTGTAATAGGAAATAATCTAGACTCATCTTCTCATGTCTGGCTTAGGATAGACTTGAATTTGAATATTTAATGTATTATCATTGTCACATGTCAAAGATCTATTGAAGTATTGTTGATCCCTCACTAAGTGAAACAACTCTGTCCATCCTCTCATCAGATGCCAGGTCCATGGGATCAACAAGGGGCGGCATGACAACAGACTCTGACATGTATGACACAGGAGACGATGAGATCCTGGAGGCTTGCGTCAGGACAGCCACCGCGCCCACGTCCAGACCACCAAAAGAGCGCAAACGGTCTCGCAGCCAAAGGAAGTCATGTAAGAATCATATTCCTTGTGTTGTGAACAGATTTAGTTTGTGTTTTTTGTGTAGTCTGGGATATTTTATCACATTAGATTTCAATAATTGTTCTTAACAATTCCTTACAAATCTTGATGTTAATATAGATTTTCTTCTAAAACTAAAATAAATATAACAGTCCAGCACCTCAATGCCTTACTAGACAATGTTAAAAAAAGAATTTAACTAGTAAAAAATGGGTTCAAATATTTTTTTGAGAATGATGATAAAATTTAAAAGATGTGTGATGAATGAATTGTTAGGAACGAGTCTGGGCTCTATTATTTCTGCCAACTTCAGAGCTTATTGTTTTTACAAACTGGCACAGCACCGTTTATTACAACACTCCATCAGCCAGATCTCAGCACCTCATAATATGTTTGCTTATAAATAACTGGCTCTGCTAGACAGGTGTCTGGTGTACTACTTAGTTATTCAGATTGCTATGTGTTGCTATCATTGTGTCTTTAAATGGTTTCCTTCTCCCACCATGTCAACACAAACCCAAGTTTCCATCTCCCACCCTGTCAACACAAACCCAAGTTTCCATCTCCCACCATGTCAACACAAGCCCAAGTTTCCATCTCCCACCATGTCAACACCACCCAAGTTTCCATCTCCCACCCTGTCAACACAAACCCAAGTTTCCATCTCCCACCCTGTCAACACAAACCCAAGTTTCCATCTCCCACCCTGTCAACACAAACCCAAGTTTCCATCTCCCACCCTGTCAACACAAACCCAAGTTTCCATCTCCCACCCTGTCAACACAAACCCAAGTTTCCATCTCCCACCCTGTCAACACAAACCCAAGTTTCCATCTCCCACCATGTCAACACAAACCCAAGTTTCCATCTCCCACCCTGTCAACACAAACCCAAGTTTCCATCTCCCACCATGTCAACACAAACCCAAGTTTCCATCTCCCACCCTGTCAACACAAACCCAAGTTTCCATCTCCCACCCTGTCAACACAAACCCAAGTTTCCATCTCCCACCCTGTCAACACAAACCCAAGTTTCCATCTCCCACCCTGTCAACACAAACCCAAGTTTCCATCTCCCACCATGTCAACACAAACCCAAGTTTCCATCTCCCACCCTGTCAACACAAACCCAAGTTTCCATCTCCCACCCTGTCAACACAAACCCAAGTTTCCATCTCCCACCCTGTTAACACAAACCCAAGTTTTTCACAGTAAACATTGACTCTGTGCTGACATTTTATTATATTTATGTCCTGTATTTTCAACATTTCATTACCTCATTGTATGAAAAAGATTAAATGAAAGCTCTGCAGACAGCAGAAAAGAAATGTTTCAGTATTATGTTAACTCAGAATATGCAAACAGTGACGTAAATGATATTACAAAAAAGTGAAGTAAATGGGCTATTCTTGAGAAATAGTTCTGTATATAAACATTCAAATTTAAAGAATACAAATCTGTAAAGTGTAAGAAACTTTTTTTTTCTTCTTCTTCAGTTCAATTTGGTGATCTGTAGAAAAATCTTGTCATGATTTATCTTTATTATTACTTTGATAAATATACATTTTTAAACATATTATTAGAAATATCTTTTTCTTTTTTAAAAACTGTTCTTGAGATTTTTCTAAGGTAATCTTATTTATTAGTATGACACAAGAAGTTGAATGAGGAAGATCTTAGCTCAAATCTTGAGAAAAAAAAAGAAAATATGGAAAACACTAGGTTGAGGTTAAAAGCACTTCCATAACTGCTCTAATATTGGGGTTGTCAACCAAAGAAAGTTGATCCCAGACATGGCAATGTGTGGATGATTGATTCATCTGCAGCAAACATTCATTATATCAATTAAAGTATGCTTGAAAAATACAAACTCACTGTGGATCTATCCAACTACAGATTCAAAGCTATATTTAAATTACCAAGACCTCATTTTTAAGTCATTAAATGTGAATAATACCCCAGCTGGTTGAAGAATCTAAAAACGATTTGATAATAATTTCAACACAGATAGAGACATTTCCATCTGTCCTAATCATTAAAATGTTGTACTGGTCTCATCTCGGAATAAATGGCGCCACCTTGCACTAATGTCCTTGTCATGAGCAATCAGAACACTTCTTTGAAATAGGACAAAATTCACATTAAAAGTGTGTCATATTAAATAAATCTGCTATAATTGTGTTGAAATAATTAAACCAAATTTAACAATGTGTTACAATTAAAAAAAGCTGTAATGATTCTGTAATTGATCGAATAAACATTTATAATATAATTTTTTTACATGAAATGGGTGGATTTAAATTAAATAAAATGGAAATTCTCTGATCAATATTTTATGAATGTTTATTTCCAAACAAAATTATCTTTAAAGAAATTTTTTTAGTCATCTGCAGGATTTAAAAACTATAAATATAGTTGTCTTTGGTGTCTAAAGGTTTGGCTACTGTAACCTCAAACTACTTCTCTTTCATTCCCAGCCAAACATAAAAGATAACTCCTCCCACTCACTCCTTCACACACTATATTTTTGTTTACCTTATATTGAGGAGACACAAACCAGTTTAGACTGCCCTTATTTCACAATATTTGTATCTTTTCCTCAGCATTTTGGGACAGTGATTTCTAGGTAAAAATCCAGAGACTTTTTCTTTGCAACTTTTGCTCTCCTAAATCTCCATTAGTATTGTTTTGTCTGCGCTAGTGAATTGCTGCTCTTGATGCATTTTTGTCAAGATGTCTTGTGATTTTGATCTAACTCTGTCTCTCTCTTTTTATTTTTACCTTTTTTAATAACATTTGCATTTAATCCGGGAAGAAATTATTTTATCTTCCAACATTATAAAACCGCATAAGGAAAACGAGGATGTTAGGTTCAAAAGTTTTTAAAGTACTTCCGATGTCTTAAATAATTTAAGATAGAGAAAAATCTATTTTGATTTTGATCTCGTTGTGTACATTCACAGAGTCTTTTGGTTTCTATCATTAAAACTTCAGCTTTTTATAATAATTAATAATTGTCTACCTTTTATTATTAACTATTCTTTAAATTGGTTTACTGCAGTACAAATTCACTTGAATGGAAATATCTCATACTTTTTCTTAAAGGGGATGGATATAAGTATGACAAGATAAGGCTGTAAGAGTTGGTTTACTGTATAGGCCTCCCTCATAGAACAGTTCCCATCTGTCAGCTTGGAATGCATGGGACACCACTCTCAATAACAGTACAAGTGGTTAAATTTCTGCTGGTCTGTTGCCATGTTTGTAAGAAACAGTTTTTAAGTTTTTATTGTTTGTTGAACTAACAGCTGCACCCTTTCTGACTAGACAAAGTTTTAGAATCAGAGGCTCAGTTCTTTTCAGGGTCAAAATAGGAAAATCTTCTTTGAGATGTTATTACATTTCATAACTTTAAAAGCAGAAAAATAAAGCATACAAACTAATTTTTTAGAATAGATATAGTCAAATCGCAGAGGTTATTGAAAATGTTTTACATGCAACTAATATAACAAAAGTTCAGCTTGTTTGTGAAACAAAATATCATTCCAATTTATCGAAATATCTGAAAGTGATCTATATCTTTTAGTGAGCCCTTTGATTTTAGATGAGGATCATGTCAGAGCGTATCAACTATAAACATCATGAAAAGTTACAGGGCACACGGGGTATCTTGGATGAAAGAAACAATAAAATAATCAACTTTGCAATCTTCTTGACTTTTTCAGGGCTCACACTAACTACTGATGCCAGAATTGTAGAGTACCCTTGTTCTATTTCTTTCTTTCTTTTTTATTTTCATTTAGAAATTATTTTTTTATTGCACTTGATTTTGATTTCTTTTACTGACTGAATTTGTAGCTATGTTAATTTTTTTAGAACATTTAACCTTGAATCAACTGAATTAAAGTTCTTGTATTTATTGATGATGTGTTGGACAAATATGATCTGTGCATTTTCTGTGCAAGTCCAAGTCAATGGTAGAACCATTTAAATATAAACAAGTCCAAGTCAATGGTAGAACCATTTTATATATAAACAAGTCCAAGACAATGGTAGAACCATTTAAATATAAACAAGTCCAAGTCAATGATAGAACCATTTAAATATAAAAAATCCAAGTCAATGGTAGAACCATTTCAATACCAACAAAAGTGGGGTGCAATGATTTATTCACTATCTTTTTTCAATGTGAAGTAAACCCTGTCATTTCTTTGTATGCATCAGTTTTGTGTAGTCCACTGTTCATGACAAAGTTGATAAACTTCTGGTGGGTCGTAAAGTTTTGAATGCCAAACATTGACGACATCCATTGAACCCAATGAGTCCTCAACTAACTTAGTTTTGACCTAACCTAGATTTGCTTTTTGACACATTGGGGACTAATTATTTTGGCTCTAGTTATGTTCATATTTTTTCCTTCCACATTATGATAATACAAACATAATTTAATGAAAAGGCAAATATCTATGGACATTTTTGGTTAATTTACTGACTCGCTACATTCTACCAATTTTTGGTACGTCAAAAAGAGAAGTACATTTTTGAAAAGAATTAAGACTTTATTTAAACAATTATTTATCATTGGTTTCTAGTTTTGCCTTGAAATTTTTAATAGAAAAACATTAGACTACTCTAAGTTATATTTCATTTTTAAATAGTGTAACAAGTCACCTCTAACAGTTTCAATATATTAGATTGAGCAAAAGGCTGGTCTAAAATAACTTTAGATTATCTTGTCACAAGTACCAGTTCTTAAAATCTTTTTTCTATTTAAATTTGTTTAATGTCATGTTTGTGTGTGTGTGTGTGTGTTCTAAGATTGGAAATAAAAAGACAAAGAATTGCTTAACAGCTTGGCGTGTGATCCCAGCTTTCTACCTTATAACAAGGCCATTCTTTTAATCTCCTCATTGATGCCTACGGTAGTCATTCAGTCAATTGACGAGTGACAAGCTACGTCCAAGTATTCATTCACTTGGAACAAATGTTGTTTGGTTTTTGTTTCTTCTTCTTCCAATGTTTCATCCACAAAAAGGCTTCCTAATCCCTATCAATGCTGTAATGGTTTTAAAAAACATTTTTAACAGGTGATATTGTTCATTGAAAAGGTTTTTAATGCTTGCTTCAAATATCTGCTCAGAAATCTTTAATTTTAATTTTATTTTTTCTAAATTCTTTATTAAATAAGCCAACTTGTTTGTTTATTTCATCTTTCAGTCAAGGATTTTAAGATTTTTATATATATATATTTTTTAAAAATAAATTCAACAGAATCTTTAAATTATCACACACAAAACTCTCCACAAAATTATTTTGGAAAAAAAATTTTAAGAGACTTTTTTTCTGATTTTGCTTTAGCTAAACACATTAACACATTTATAAATATGTTGGGTTTAATTGCTAGAATGACAAAAAATTTGCATTAAAAAAAGTAATGCATCAGACTCAAAAACTCAGATTTTGTGCATAAAGTCAATCTGGCGGTTACTCTTGCTATCGATTCCTATCTCACGCATGTTGCTGTAGCCACCTCTGCCTAAGCTGATGAATTAAACAGATGTCTTTAGTTTGGTTTAGTGTGCTAACTGAAGCAACCACTAATTTTTCCAGTTATAGCAGTAACAGATATAATTTTTTCTTACAATTATTTTCTTTTGAAGTTAAATAATTTTCTAATTAATGAAGTTGTTTAATTTATTAGTTTTAAGGTGTAGTTTTTTTAAAAAGAAAATTGATGATCATGTGAGTTATTTAATCTTAATAAAGTCAGTGATTGGTTCATGAATTGTTAGGTTAACTTTGGGGCTCACAATTCAGTACTGTTCCAAATGTTCATTGTCTGGCCTGTTATTGTTGAAACACTTACCAGTGTCAGATTAGGATAAATTGCTGATTATTAATGATAGTTCAGTTTATGTTGTATCAATACAAATGATATGTTAAAGTTTAGTTGATTAAAATTCTTGAAATTAACCTGTTGTGTGTAATTATTAATTCAGCTAATGTTTGAAAATATATGCTGCTTCTAGCTAAACATTGTTGATAACTACATTGATTTCTACCCACCTTCGTAACTTACTTGCATCAAGTGATTTTATGCTTATCTCTTTTACTTTAACACTGGCATTTGATAAATATGCCTATATATATACTTGGTATTTGGTATTTAAAAAGGATTATGATGAATATTTTTTCCTCTTGCAGTGAGGAGGACGTTGAAAGGTGGCCTGAACTCTGACGAAATGACGGTGGTCAACTCTTACTCTGACCAAGTGTAACAATGACCTGACAGCTGGACTCCACGACCAGAAATGGATGCCCACAACAGGAAGTGATGTTCACCAACGCCACGAAATCATAATCCATAATTTAGAAAAGACCTTCCAAAAAAATGTTTGCTACTGCTGCCAACTGTAAATGTGTTTGTGGAAGAGTTCTGGTGCCTAAATCTAGATTATTTATTCTACACCAGAATATTCAGCCCTGACAACGTATGTGACTGGTTTTTACAATCAAATAGAATTATGCAAAGTTGTATAAAGATTAATGATCAGCTCTATTATAACCCTATGTGACTCTGCTGTTTCGCCCGCCACCCCCCCTACCCTTTTTCCTTCCCTAATCAGTTTTAGTCTTTCATGTCTCTGCTGGGCAGTTTTTAACAGTATCTTTGTTTTCTACATGAAGTTTTAAAACAACTGTTGCTGTTGGATAGAGTAGGTTGCCTTAATTCTTTGTTTATTTGAAAGATATAACTATTGAGTTATAAGTGTTTCATTTACTTGTTGGTGGTGCACAGGGGAAATACCTTTTCTAAAAACTGAATGTGTACTGCAAGTGTAAGAAATATCTTTGAGGACAATAATTGTCTCTGGACAATGTTTATGCTATAACTTTTGGTTAGTGGTTATAGACACTCAAAGTTTGTCTAATTCTCATGTGCAATAATCAATAATTAGCCACAGCTCAATGTTTTGCTTGATGCAAAAGGAAAGTTTTGTTCACATTTTGATCCCACGTTTTAATTTTTCCCCCTTTCCTTTATTCTGCTTTTCTATTTTGGTCATTATATACATGTATGTAATTAAATTTGTGTATTTAAATAGAGTTAAGACTTTTAGTTGAATTAGATTTTAGAAATGATGATTTTTTACAGATTTTGTTAATTTTAATATTATTTATTAGTACAGTATAATTATGTTATATAATCAACTCATGAACTGGTGATGTCTGACATCTCATCTGTGTTCCAGCATGTTCAATCTGTCTCATTTACCTTGACAGGCGGCCTAACCTCTGGTCTGTAAGTCTCACCCCAAGCCATTCATGTCTCATAATTTGATTGTAGATTTCCTTAACAATCGTTACCATTGTATTTTTATCTGCTGTTTAGTCATGGATCCATCCTACTGGAAGGAGGCATGAAGCTTTGAAGCCTTACTAGTGCACATGTTCTTTCTTTTTCTTACTTCGGTTGTGTGCGAGTTTGTCAGCTGGGATGCCCATGTTGTGTTCTTTTCAAAGTTATCCAGCCTCTTCTTGAGGTCTTGGTGATATGTGATTGTAAGGACCTTATTTTTAATGTCATGTTCAAGAATCATAAATTATTTTAGTAAATTTTCCATTAGCTCTCTAGAGATCTGTTTTTGTTTTTTAATTTGTTGTTTCAGCCAAATATTGGGTTGAAAGAAATTGTTATGAAAAAAGTGGCTTGCCATTAAATGGTGTGAAGCAGTTATGAGAACTGCATATTTTGTTTTTAAATTCCACAGAAAGATCTTTAAATTTAAGCATTTTTTTTTACTGTTAAAATTTATTTGTGCTTGTATTGTAAACAGCCCCTGATGTATTCAGCAGAAAATGGTCACCTCGATATTTGCTGACCACTAAGTTTCATTCAAAGCTTATCAAAAAGCGTTGAAATTGTTTTGTAAATATACTCTCTGTACGGGACAAACAAGGTTTTTCATTTCATTCAAGCCGTCCATTACTTTTACTCATTAAGTGCCGTTACCTTTCTTTATAAAAAACTTAATTCACTTGTTAACTATGCAAAAAAGAAAAAGTATATAATTATTTTAATTATATTTGTCTTCTTTTTTTTTCTTATTTCATTTCAAAAGTGCTATGATAAATGTACCTTCAGTAAAAAAGAAAAGAAAGATATTTATTAAACTGAACATTGTAGCTATCACTTGATAATAATTTGTCTCACATAAATAACTATATATTTATTTAATGTTTTTTAGTGCAAGAATCTTGTGTTAAGTTTAATATTTTTTCATTAAATTTAAAATGATAATTTGGATAATATTTGTAACTGAAAGTAAAATTCATCTCTTAATTTTTGCAAAAAGCTATGCGAGTGAAAGATAGGATTCTAAGAGTGTGGTATCCCATAACACCAAAGTAGTGATACATTCTTCACAACTACATCTTTCTTTACTAGAAATAAATATTTCTCTTTATCCATCATTTTCAATAACCTTGATGATTATACCTATTGCACCAACAGTAACAGTGCTGAAAGTCCTGCATCTGGATGGCTCATGTGTGTTTGCAAGACCACATAACTCCACCCCTAACATCTGCTATTGATACATAATATCTAGAATGTAAAGTTTTAATATTTCTTTGGTTTAAATGTCACATGGTCCCAAAGTCTGAATGTCCTGGTGAAATCTGTTCCTTACCTGGAGTAGAAATAAATAGTTGTCATCTGTTTTCTGCATTATATCAAAGGGAGACTATTATATCGGGAATGTGGTGAAAAGAGAAGAATAGACCTAAGGGCAAGAGGCAGACATCTGCCTAGAAAGTCATCAACTCAACTATTTATTTGTCTGTACTTTAAAGTGTTTGAGATGACCTCAACTCCTGTTTGACTAGTAGCGCTTTGAATTTATATTATTCAAATTTAGTATTTATTATATACTTATTGTTTTATTAATGTAAGAGGATGATACAGATACATTGCAATATTATTTTTTTAAGATAATGATTCTCATAGTTCAGATTAATTTAAGGTTGTTCGCTATAATCAAAAGTACTTTAATACACTTATTGATGAAACAGTTTTTAAATTATTATGTTTCTAATAACAGTTAACATTTTTTAAGTCAAGAAATATATTTGTAGAGAAATATGATGTAATCAAGGCTACCGCATTATTATTTTTTAAACATAATAATTATATTTTTGTGCATATGTTGATGAAATTTGTCTATGCTACTAGTCGGTCGGTTGTGTAAGACACCATTTATTGAACTTTTATTATAACTTATATAGGCATTTAGCTTTGTATTTATATTGGTTTATTTGGACTTGTAAAATATTTTCAATTTAAAAAAACACAAAAATAACAAAAAACTGTTGACATTTTTTTAAACTTCTTTTTTTTTCCAATGTTATTTTTTTCCTTCAATGATGTAATTTTTTTAACACGGAACAAACCAAACAATGAACTGATCTTGATTTTTAAATATCAGTCTCTTGACAAACCTTTATTCTGACTTTTGTCTTATGTAGAGGCAGAATGAAAGCAAAGTGATTGCCTATGTGAAGTGTATATGAGTCAGGCACAAATAGAATATACAGCTGTTATGCCACAATTTATAAGTTACTTCAAACAAAATTTGAATTTTTTTTTATGTAGCTCTCTATTAGTGATTTAAATATCCTGAGCTTAGAATCACTGGACCAATCAGTTTGGAAATAGTTGATGATGGGTGTGGAATGATTGGTGCTAACATATCACAGGCTACTCAGGAGAATATGCTTTAGGAAGTTGTTGGACAGTGGTCATCTCTCTTCGTTTTATTTTGACGCAAAACTTGGTTAATTTTAGGGGATCTATTCTATCTCTCAACCAATGTTCCCTCTAAGGTTTGTTGGTCCGTGTGTAAAGTAAAAAAAAACACTCTTGTGCAAAGTTGCAAGGCTTTGGTCAAAAATCTGCTGAGCTGCACCGCTTAAAGGAAACATTGGTCTCAACCTGGCTCCAGGGAGCCAAAAAGTTGAGACCTGAAAGAGTTGGAGAGAGAGAGAAGATAGCAAAAGACCCAAAGGAATTTTGGAGAAATAATGTTTGAAAATCAAGAAAGGAAACAGATGAAATGATTGACAATTGCTTATTGGTTGGGTATCTTGTTATTTTTTTTCCCAAACACAATCACAGGTTAATTACGTTAGCATGGCTAAAGTCATAAGATTTATAATTTGTTATCTACAGATGGAAGATATCTAATGAATAAATTCACCTAGGTAAATGTGGCCTAAAATATTGTAAGAGGGGTTGATTTATCCATCAAATCTTAATTGAAGTGTTTTTATTTAATGCAGCTATAGCTTCCTAAGTTTTAGTTATTTTATCTATAACTTATCTTTACTATTTGTTTAGTTTATCTTCATTTTTTGTTTAGATTATCTTTACTATTTGTTTAGTTTATCTTCACCTTTTCTTTAGTGTATCTTCACTTTTTGTTTAGTTTATCTTCACTATTTGTTTAGTTTATCTTCACTTTTTCTTTCATTTGGGTTGGAAGGGGGTTGGGGGGGGGCTCTGAGGACATTATATTTAAACCTAAATTTTCCTTAATGGCTTGAAGGCACATAGCTCAGTGTCCGTTAATTCACCTTTGACCTGTGTACATCTTTTGACAACCTCAGCATCAGCACAAACACGGCCCGGTACTTGGAGCTCATCTTCATGTACATGATGATCCCTGTGCTGGCGTTGACGCCTTCCAGGAGATTCGCCACGCACCAAACCAGGGTGAGAACATTCGAGTAGGCTCCCGTCACGCTCAGTTCGGGGTAAGCCAACATGGCTGCCGTTATCACGGCCACGGGGAGGTAACTCACGAGAAACACGCACGAGATCGATGTGATCATCCTGACGACCTTTACGTCACGGACGGCCATCGTTTCGTTCTTAGCAGAGGAGGAAGTAGCATTCCGCCATTTCGTTTTGCTCATCAGTTTAAAAACCAGAAGGCACGTGCAAAGTGTGACGCTTGGGAAACATGAGAGGATGATTAAATTGTTGATAGTCACCGATACTTTTTCGACCTCTTGCCCGTTTGGGATGTATCTTAATTTCAACTCCAGCATCGAACGATTGGAGAAGCTGTTAGAAACGTATTCGATTCTGATGGCGAAGAATGGCAGCATCATACTGGACATCATCGCCACGAATATCCCCACGACCACTAGCGCTGTTCTCTGTGGCGTTATTAAGGACTTGACTTTCAGTGGCAGGGCGACGCAGAGGTACCTCTCCAGCGTGAGGTAGGCCGTGAGGCAGCTTGAGACCCGCGTAAAACCGATGTGCAGCCACGTGATCAGGTACGATATGGGGAGATACTCGAATATGATGTCCGGGTAGCTGAAGCAGTTGAGCAGCACGAGTATGATGGATGACCCAAGGTCAGCCAGTGACAGCCCTAGTAGCGTTATGTTGACGGTGTCGCTAAGCCCCATCCTTAGATACACGGCAACGTTGATGCTGTTGAAGACGATCCCGGAGAAGCCGGTGATCCCCGTGAAACCGCTCAAGGCCATAACCACGATGGAGGTAACTTCATTGCTCACGAGCGGCGCGAAGGGGTCGATGTTAGACACGCAGCTTAGTGTTGAGTTCTCCATGTCCAAAGTTGAGATCGATAACGAATTCTAACACTGATGCTCTATGGTATATCCTTGTTTAATATTCAGTTAGTCTTACAGTCAAAGTCAGAACGTATTCATATATAGATTTTAACAAAATCAAGTCTTTATAGTGTCCTCTAGTTTAACTCCATAGAAAGTCGAATCGCTTGTTGGGCCAAAAATGAAAGCATACTCTTTTGCTAACTTCAGAAAGAGCAAACGTTATCCTGCATGAGAAAAATGACCAGGATGAAACTTTGATGGGCGGCATCTCTAAAATACCACTGACTTCATCGCTCCAACGAATACAACGAAGAATATAACATTTTTTGTACCAGTAGGATATAAGACACATATGCTGAAATTTGAAGAAGTTTCTTTTAAAATACAAACAGAAAAAGTAAACAAAAAATTGCTGATGAAAATATCAACAATAATATAAATATTATAAATAAACCCCAGCCTTTTCGAGTCGATTTTGTGCACAATAACACATAATATGGCTACATATTAGAGTTGACGACTTCCATAGTGTACTTCCATTGTGTTGCTGTTTGAGAACTGCAAAAATGAGATACTTGTCATCGTTACCATAACAAAAAATACTTTAGGCATTTACATGACTGAACTGTGATGCACCTAAGTAAAGTCTACGCTAACTAAAGTTGACAAAAACTTGATTGACTCAAGCGGTGGAAGTAGGGCATTGACCTGTGAAACTCATGTCTCCACTGGTTGGTCTAATATCTCATTCCTAGCTACAAATAGGCGTGAAATCAGAAACGGCTCAGTCTTGTTTTACCAAAATAATTGCACCTACATTAAATACAAATTAACTTGATCAGTGTCTGAATGTCAAATATCATTTTAAATCGGCACGTTATCTTAACTTTTTAAAAATTACTGAGAACATACAGATTAAGACAGTTGGTAAATGATTATTTTACAGAAATTACCGATGGCACACTGGGTGAATAGTGTTTAAATGACATTAATTATTTTTAACAAGTATTCAAAGAAATTATCTTATCTTTCAATACTGTGCACACTAAGGACAATTATCATGTCAAACAAATGTGGGGGAAAATTCAATAATATTAAACATTTTTATCCAAGTTAACCTAATTACTCAGTGATTCCGCTAACACATAAGCTGATATAGTTCCTTATACCACTGTGCAAGAAAGACCACACAGTGTAGTTTCTTAAGCCATATTATAGTTAGGCTACAGGTGGAGGAAAGGGAAAAAAAGAACTTTATACAAGATTTCCATTTGCGTCAATTATAGCATTTATACGTTTTATTATCAACATTAAAGTGTGTTAATAATTTTACCATGAAAAAACTAACTTCCCGAGATTAATATATTTATGGCATAGTCTTGAAGATATTAAACTAAAGTTATTGTAATATATTTATGGCATAGTCTTGAAGATATAAAACTAAATTTATTGTAATATATTTATGCATCGTCTTGAAGATATTAAACTAATTTTATTGTAATATATTTATGGCATTGTCTTGAAGATATAAAACTAAATTTATTGTAATATATTTATGCATCGTCTTGAAGATATTAAACTAAATTTATTGTAATATATTTATGGCATTGTCTTGAAGATATAAAACTAACTTTAATGTAATATAATTACAGTTGCCTGAGATCCTAGAAAAAAATTAAGAAATAAATGGAACAGAGTTATGACGTGCTCTTCAAGATTATTAGAGAGTTAGAGAGTACACTTTGTTTATATTTCAGAGAATTTACTGCTCGCTTCTGGGCAGCCAATGATGAATTATGTAATATTTCTTCAATCGATAAGTTAGTGACTATGGTGATAGTTCATGCAAACCACCTCTCCCTCCCTCTCATTCCGCCTCGGGCCAAATTAAACGGCAATGTGATTTAGGAATAATGATTTATTGTATTATCAAGATGAGACTGTTAACGGGCTACTCTTGAAATGCCGAGTCTTAGAACCCTCAGTACATGTAAAATATATTCATCGTGAATAGGAAGAAAAGTAAGAGAGTTCAGTCTTTAGTTAAAATATAACTAAATTAGATAGAATTCTATGAATAACCCACAAAACAGTCGTGTCTAGAAGTGCCACGCGTTATAAAAAAGGAAAGAAAGAAAGTAAACGCCAAGACAAAACAGGAAGCTATGGGTTAAAATAACATCTGTAAGTTTTGTTTTAATTGATTGTTTCAATCAATTCGTTTGTGTAGTTTGTATTTTATTTGAAAGTTTTATCACTGTCCAATTCTGTTTGTAGTTTCTAGACAAACTATTTATTCAGGAAATGCATTTTATATTAATTCGAATCTCAATGAGTGATAACCTCCACCGCCAGTCTTGGCACCACAAAGTGCACTTTTTTCACGCCCTTGAGCGTTCTAAATATTTTAATAACGCAGTTTAAATCCCATCAAAGAAAAAGAAAAGAAATTTTACGGGTCAAATGCGCTTTAAAATCTCATTTAACGATAATGTATGGAACTTAAAGTATTTGTTTCTTTTTTTCCCCACTTTAAAAAAAAAGAAGCATCAGACCCATAAATGAATAGAATAGACTCCCCCTGAATAGTTTGTCTCTTTCTTTACGTCATCAGACGATTACATTTTGCGGGAACCCTAAAATATCAAATATTGCATGATGAGACTAAAGAAAGAAAATATTTCTGGCTGGCAGCTGAACACATGGCCGTACGCAGTGGGGGTTCGTCCGTTCGAACGAACCCCTCTTTGCGAATGTGTGCCCTTTTTTGTAACAAATAGATCTTGACATTATTGAGAGATTTGGGGATGTCGGGCGCTGTTTCAGGAGTTCAAGCGCGTATTTTACGAGAGGCCCCTTTGGCGGTATACACACACTGCAGCAATCACGCTTTAAACCTAGTGATCACGCATTCGTGCAAACTTCCCGATGTGCGTAACATGATTGACAAATTTATTACAATAAACCTGCATGTTTTTTTTTAACAACAGCCCAAAGCGTGAAGCCTTGTTGAAAAATGTCATACAGACAACTTAACAAGTCTTTGACAGTGCTAAACGGAAGGGACTTACAGATTTGTGCAAAGCAAGACGAACTGAGTGCCACGAAGCATACAAACACTTCTATAAATCGTATGTTTTCATTTTTCCAACTCTTGAGATAATTTCACTGCCACGATGAAAACACAACGACCAAGGATTTGATCCAAGTTTGACTACAAATGGTGATTGGGACACGGACAGTAAGTCTCGAGCAACGTCACTTCTTCATTCCTTGTGTAACTTCACATTTATTGTGACGTTTGTTATAACTACAAACTGTTATCTAGGCTGGAAGGAATAACAGTCGAACAGCTTCAGAAAGAAGCGTTTGACATAATTCAGGCTGTCATTTATCGAAAACGTCAACCAAGATTTTAGAGTTTAGAAAGATTAGAACACATATAGATTCTTATTTTCAAAACACTTATGATCATATCATTATCATGGCGCAGACTGTAGGAGCTGAAGCTTCAATGCCCAGAATTGCTAAGCAGCAAATCTACCGAAGCAATGTGTGCAGTGGCGTAGCTAAAACTTTTGCCGCCTGGGCGGTCTCCAATTTGCCGCCCTTTTCAGGGGCCGTTCATAAATGACGTCACGCACCTGGAGGGGGAGGGGAGTCATACAATAGTGACGATGTGTGACGAAGGGGTGTGTTTTTAAGAAAAGTCACCTCACGTCAAAACAGACTATTTTAAATAAAAATTCCACTGAAACTTCATTTAAAGACGTTTATGTAAAACGCTTGTAACGATGAAACATGCTCATTTTCAAATAGAAAATACGGCTTTATAGTGTGGTTCCAAAGCTTTGTGACGTCATATTTAAGAAGGGGTCTAAGTTTTTGTGACGACTTGTGACTAGGGGGGAGGGGTGAAAAATCAGTCAAAATCGCGTGACGTCATTTATGGACGGCCACTTCGTCAGTTACTGCTTTGTTTTTATAAATTAATAAACATGAATAAATAATTGTAATTGAAACGAAGTAAAGTTGGGAACATGTTTACCATAACATGCCCTATTTATGTAAGCAGTTAACAAAATAGGCCGCATTAGATGATATACCAATAAATATACATTTATAAAAAAAATATACGATACTCTTTTTAAAGCCCACAAGAAAGTTACTGAGGTCGCTGGTCCCCCCCCCCACCCAATGAGACTAAACATATTGCAAATTTACGCCCCAAAAATTACCAATTACTATTCTTTTATTCCTTAATCAATAAAACTGCATACTTAATTTTACGAGTGGCAATTTTTATGATACAATCGGCTGTTCATCTACAGCCCATTCCACAGCGTGTGTCTATCATTACGAAACTTTATTGAATCTAATTTAAAAAAAATAAAAATGTTATTATTCAAGAATGAGCAATCTTATTTCTTTGATGATCTTTTAAAGGACTTAGTCACGGAATAATTTTCATAAGTTAACTGAGAATAGTCATATAAGAAATAGAAAGCAAGACGCTGTACCAAGAAAATCGAGTAGGTAAAGTGTGGCAATCCAAGAATATGAAACAAATATGTGGGCAAAAAAATCAATATATTAATGGAAACTAGTTTTAAACATGAATCCATTTGGTATTAGCTTTAATGAAGTCATTGTCGAGTTATACTTATTTGATATTTTAGTCGTTTAAAAAAAATTGTAATATGTGTTGTTGGGACAGGTTGTCCACTTCTCTACTAAACAAACTAACATGTCGGGAGATGTATTTCAGTGTCTGCCGGGAATCGCATGAATTTATTTAAGGGCAATGCATCATTTTAATACTGAAACTTTGTTCACGTGCTCATTTTTTTTATGGCATTAGATATTGAGGGGAAATATGATTTCTTAAAAAAATTACATGGCTTTGATTTCACTGTAAAAGCTCATTTTGTGATTGAATTTAAAATCGAGCAAAATTGTTTTCCTAAATTATCATCTTCATTTTTTCCCTAAATTATCATCTTCGGTGTTTTCCTAAATTATCATCTTTAATGTTTTCCTAAATTATCATCTTCATTGTTTTCCTAAATTATCATCTTCAATATTCACGAAATTCGGCGATCATCCCCCTGGAAATATAAAAAAATTTATAAAAATTAAGGACTTGAATGTGTGTCTGCTCGAAAACTTGTAGGTCATATTTACTCATATTTAATTAATTATTTTAAAAAAAACAAGAATGATCTCATGGTTCAAGTTCAAGAGATAACAATTTTGTTACTTAAATAAATGTAATCAATGTAACAATTTGAATAGAAGCAATGGCCAAACGATTTCTGAACATAAATTTAGTCTAATGACTACCAGTAAATGATTCGGTGTTTAGGTTTATTTTCTTTGGTCTAGAGTTTGATGTCTTTATGTTTTATTTCTAAAAAATAAATTCATCATTTTAATTTAGTTTTTATAAAGTTTTTTTCCACAAAACACTTTCGCGACCATTTAGCAACAACACTTAACTTTAAAAATACATTGATCAAAGAATTAAGATATAGCTTCAAAAGATATATATATAAATTTGAACTTCATCCTATTGGTAGCTAAACTAGCAATGCGTTCGTTAGTGGCATTCGCACACCAGACGAAATCGCAGGCATTGTAATTATTATTTAAATAATTATGAAAAGCTTTGTTGAAATATGAAATAAAGCAGTTGCTACTTTCACCTTTGTTAGATTCTCGGATACCTGTTTACTTTATTTACATGTCATTTGTCTATATTCCCATGTCGTTGCTATGGTTAGTCACCAATACTTCCGGCTACCCTCTCCTTGTTCAAACTTTCAGCAACCAGAAAACGTCGGTGACAACTCACGCATGATATAAAACTATCTCCCATTAGCTACATCTTTAACCTAATATTCAAATTATATAGAACCGAAGCTAATTGTTGAAGTAAAGACTAGAGGTGAAAATTAGTGTCAAAGTATGGTCCCTAAATTGAGGTAGAAAAACAAAGACAATATTTTATTTAAAACTGAAATAAATAGCTGATAGAATGAATTAATTCGTCCCCATCATTCGAAAGATCTCACTGAATTTTAGGAAGCAAGGGTTAAAGGTCACCTGCCATTATGTGCCTTTGTGCCACCCCAGCAAAGTTAAAATTTCGGCAATTTAAATGAGTTATTCATTACTTACCCCATCATGTTCTATAATATTTAATTTTTAACTGTTATTTAATAATTTTTTTAAAAAATCCTTTAAAAAATATTTTAAATACTTTTGAGTGATGCAAGCTAAATTTTTTATGCTATTTTTCCAGAAATCGCACAAATAAATTCTTTGTATGACTGTTTTGGAAAACAGTGTTTTTTCCTTCTAGACATTAAATTTGATCTTTTTGATCCACCATAGCTGGCATGAGTTTTTAAATTGTATTAACATATAAATTAGCTAAAAACGTATCAAACTTTAAATTTATGGAGGTAGAGGTTGAATATGTTCATTGTGCAAATGCAACACTTCAAAAATTTTAGCCAAAGTTTTGTACACATTTTTTAACAGCTCATTAGTAGTAACAAGGTGCAGGAAATAAAACATTGAAATCAAGATTACTTTTAAAGGAAATCTACTGGACTTTATCCTTACTCAAAGTAACTTAAACACATATTTAGTTTTCTCATCGTTTACTGATCAGACGAGTGTTTAGAGTGGAGTCTTGACCTCGTATCTTGAGATGACAATCTGAAAATCGCCATGACGACGGATCTGTATCTGGAGCTCATCTTCAGGTACACGAATATCCCAATGGTCGCGTTGAGGCCCTCTGCCAGGAACGTGAGACCCCACACCACCGTGAAGATGTTTCTGTGTCTCCCCGTCACGACGAAATCTGGGAGCGCCAGCATGGCTGCCGTAACCAGAACGATGGGCAGATAACTCAGGATGAATATTGTTGAAATCGAGGTGATCATCTTCACAACCCTTTGGTCACGGACAGTTATCGTCCCATTCTGCAAAGACGACGAGTGGACCTGGCGCCATTTTGTTTTTACGTGCAGTTCGTTGACCAAGAGAATTGTGCAGAGAATGACACCTGGGAAAGTCGCCAGCAGGGTCACAGTATTGATGGTCAAGGTGATCTCTTCCAAGTCATGTCCATTCGGGGCGTACACAAATGTCATCATTGTTCTGTTAGTCAAGCTGTTGAATGTAATTTCAATCTTGCCGGCCAAAAAGGATGGGATCTCAAATGATAACATGGCAGCAAATATCCCGGAGACTATGACAGAAGTCTTCCCCGGTGTTACAATGGACTTCACTTTCAATGGTAGAGCCACACAGAGGTATCTCTCCAGCGTTATGAAGGCGGTGAGGCAGCTGGAGATGCGGGTGAAGCCAATGTGCAGACTTCCTATGAGATACGGGATAGGGATATAGTCAAGGATAATGTCAGGGTAACTGAAGCAGCTTATTAACAGGAGGATCAAGGACGAGCCAAGGTCAGCCAGAGATAATCCCATGAGGGTGATGTTGACAGGATCACGTAGACCCATCCTGAAGAAGACCACGGTGTTGATTACGTTGAAAGGCACGCCGAAAAAAGCGATACTTCCCATGACAGCCGCATTGATTAAGTTTATAAGAGCCATCAACTCGTCACTTAACAAGGGTTCTGGGAATTCATCGTGGACCAGGTTGGCAAATGTTGTGGAATCCATTTTTTTCAGTGTTCTGTTGGGTTGTTGAACTACGATGATTATTTGTATCACTGATCTCACGTTGGACGTCCTTACTTCTTCAACGCTTGAAGTCACTAAATATTCTGGGATGAAAAAGAAACAAAAATATTGCTTTTTATACACACACAAAAATACAATACTTTCTAATAAAAAAAGACAGCAGCAAAATTTGCATACATCAAAATAATCACGAGACCCATGTTCAAACTCAGCGAGCCAATAGTAAGGCGATATGATCATTTAGGAAATAATTTTTAAGCTACTCTGTACAGTGGGTAACAGTAATATTGTAAAACTGAAACCTCTGGCTATAACACAGCTACGCTTGTTTTTTCCCATCACATATCTTGACATGATAGATAGATAGATAGATTGATTGATTGATAGATAGATTGATTGATTGATTGATTGATTGATTGATTGATTGATTGATTGATAGATTGATTTGATGATTGGTCATCCAAAAATAAGAAGTTTAACATGACCACGTATCACTCGTTTGTTTGCTTTATTAAAATTTTCAGGCACGCATTACTTCACAGAGTAAACATTCAGCAGCATTACTTCACAGAGTAAACATTCAGCAGCATTACTTCACAGAGTAAACATTCAGCAGCATTACTTCACAGTGTAAACATTCAGCAGCCTTACTTCACAGAGTAAACATTCAGCAGCATTACTTCACAGAGTAAACATTCAGCAGCATTACTTCACAGAGTAAACATTCAGCAGCATTACTTCACAGAGTAAACATTCAGCAGCATTACTTCACAGTGTAAACATTCAGCAGCATTACTTCACAGAGTAAACATTCAGCAGCATTACTTCACAGTGTAAACATTCAGCAGCATTACTTCACAGTGTAAACATTCAGCAGCATTACTCCACAGTGTAAACATTCAGCAGCATTACTTCACAGTGTAAACATTCAGCAGCATTACTTCACAGTGTAAACATTCAGCAGCATTACTTCACAGAGTAAAGATTCAGCAGCATTATTTCACAGTGTAAACATTCAGCAGCATTACTTCACAGAGTAAACATTCAGCAGCATTACTTCACAGTGTAAACATTCAGCAGCATTACTTCACAGTGTAAACATTCAGCAGCATTTCTTCACAGAGTAAACATTCAGCAGCATTACTTCACAGTGTAAACATTCAGCAGCATTACTTCACAGTGTAAACATTCAGCAGCATTACTTCACAGAGTAAACATTCAGCAGCATTACTTCACAGAGTAAACATTCAGCAGCATTACTTCACAGTGTAAACATTCAGCAGCATTACTTCACAGTGTAAACATTCAGCAGCATTACTTCACAGTGTAAACATTCAGCAGCATTACTTCACAGTGTAAACATTCAGCAGCATTACTTCACAGAGTAAACATTCAGCAGCATTACTTCACAGAGTAAACATTCAGCAGCATTACTTCACAGAGTAAACATTCAGCAGCATTACTTCACAGTGTAAACATTCAGCAGCATTACTTCACAGAGTAAACATTCAGCAGCATTACTTCACAGAGTAAACATTCAGCAGCATTACTTCACAGTGTAAACATTCAGCAGCATTACTTCACAGTGTAAACATTCAGCAGCATTACTTCACAGAGTAAACATTCAGCAGCATTACTTCACAGTGCAAACATTCAGCAGCATTACTTCACAGTGCAAACATTCAGCAGCATTACTTCACAGAGTAAACATTCAGCAGCATTACTTCACAGAGTAAACATTCAGCAGCATTACTTCACAGTGTAAACATTCAGCAGTGAAACTGATACCTAAAACTTGACTGAAACCAGCAAGTCTTTCTCTCGACCACAGTTTATTCAAATTGGAAACAAATATAATTTATCACAAGGAAACGTGTAAACTTGTAAATACAACACAAAGGTAACCTAATACAACCGTCAGATAGACATTGGAAGAAAAACATTTTTTCTTATTCCGTATGCAAGAATAAACATATACAAATTTTTGTTCTTCCCTCTGGAATTCGGACGTGGAATGGATTTCCTGAGGAAACCAGGCAAATCAACACTTTATAAACGTTTAAAACTCTTGTAAAATGCAAGACACAAACAATGAATAAACGCAGGACGCAATAATCGTCTATTTAGAATGAGCGTCTGTAACAGATAAGATAAGATAAGATAAGATACGATAAGATAAGATAAGATAAGATAAAAGTTGAAGTCATTTCTATTTCAGAAATATAAAATAAAAATGGTTCATTCATGTCAGACGGTTTGCTGAAAAATCTGGAAAATGATAATATTAAATACTAATAAATACAATACTATTTTTCCTTCGAAATTATTTTTATTGAAAACTATTATCATTTCTTTTTTTTCTTTTTTTTTATACAAAGCACGTTAGCTGAAAAGTCTGGAAAATGATAATTTTAAATACTGATAAATACAATATTTTTCCTTTGAAATTATTTTATTGAAAACTTATTAAATCATTTCTTCTTGTTTTTTCATTAAAAAAATTAAACGACTCTATATGAATTTCTGGAGTTAAGACTAGAGGAGGGGAAACATACAAAATGTTCACTAAAACATGACATTAAATCAAACCATTTAATATTTTCATTGTTATCTTTCAGTACTTCATGAGGCTAAAATGGAGTTCATTTGTATTGCTAGAGTGCTACAGCTCTATGTTATGGTTAAATTTGTATTAACCTCATCTAAATACTAAATAAATAAATTCTATTGCATTGCTCTTGTCGTGTCCACACAAGTCTGACGACGTATTTTAAACTAGGACTGAAAGCATGGGTTTTAATCTATCTTCTCTTCTACCATGTTCAAATTTGCATGTGAAAACATACTTTCACGCTCTGTTGAGTTTGATGGAAATAATCTAGACTACTAAAATTCAACTTTGGGTCACGATTTGGCCCTAACGTGCAGTACATATTGATGTGTACAAACCTATTAAAACTATTAATTAAACAACCCGTCAAAACAAAGTTTTTGACTATCAATCCCTTTTATATGAGACATAACTAAAAGTATTGAATATGTTCAATATAAACGCACCGCCCGACAGACAAGCATAAACATTTACAGATCGGGAAAATATTATAAATATATGTTCAGATCATGTTTAATATAATACGCAATGCATAAACATTTACATGCTACATAGAGATAATCTAAAAATTCATTCATCAAATTACAGTGCACTCGATCGATCTGAAATTTCGACACAATGCATTGTTATGTGACAAAAATCTATGTGCAAAATTTCAGCTCGATAGGATCATGGGAAGTGGGTCACTTTTGACTTTTGTTTTTCCGCGGGACCACGACAGACAGACAAGACCGTGAAGTTAATATAAGGGATTTAAAAAGAACAATGCATGAATGAAAGAATGAATGCGTTCTTCTGTAGCGCTAACACTATCCATGTTAGACTAACACACTCGCTGCTCTCTGATGTTTAAATACTCTATCAAATAAATAGGTCTTTGAATTTTTCTTTAACTTTTTTTTTGTTTTTACACTTTTTCAAGAACTGTCTACTGCATTCGTAGATCGTTTAAATGATGATTCCTTATGACAAAATAATTACCTACTTTTCTTTTTCCTCTCATGTGAAATTTTGATTGCACTAACTGTTAAAATAGTTTTTACAAAATTGAAAACGGTATAATGATCACAACCATGTGGTGATTAATACGTAATTATTTTCCATGATATAGAATGTCTTATATAATGTATATACAATTTTAATACTTATTGTGTAAGTTATTAGCAATAACGAAAGCGTTAGCCGACTCGTATACTTTTGTTTTCGTCAATTAAGCTTTACTTTATTGTTTGGATTACACAATTTGTTTGTATGTCTTGAAATTTTTATAAGATTTATTGCAATCCTATTCAAATGATTAAAATAAAATTATCGTAAAATAATTTTACATTTGTTTGTTCACAAGTTACAATGTTTTTCCTGACGTCGATAATGAGAAAATATTTTAAAAAATGTGACTTCATTTCAAAAAGACTTAGATGAATTGATAAAATGGAAAACTAACTGGAGTATGTCTTTCCACCCAGAAAATTATCAAGTTAAGAATAACAAAGAAACAAGTAAATTCAAAATATTTCATTCATTGAAAGGAAGTAAGCCAAACTAAATATGCTAAATTCTTAGGAGTAATAATAAATGAGAAACTATCATGGAATCCCCATGTCAATGAAGTTATTAAAAAATCAAACAAAGCCCAAGGCTATGTTTTACAAAAAGAAATTTTTACAGATGTAATAAAAAAAATATATATAACTAACATGCTACCTCACTTTGATGAAACCTGTACTAGAATATGCATCTTCCGTATGGGACCCATCCACCAAATAAAAAATTGATAAATTAGAACAAATTTGTATAAAAGCTGTCAGATTCATTAAAGCTTGAAAAACGCGGGGGTAGAATAACCAAGAATAAAGTAATAATAATACATTTGGCAAGTAATCCTAATTTAAAAATACAACACAAAGATAACTTAATACAACCGTCAGATAGACATAAGGATAAATTAATGCAACCCTCAGATAGACATAAGGATAAATTAATACAACCCTCAGATAGACATAAGGATAAATTAATGCAACCCTCAGATAGACATAAGGATAAATTAATACAACCCTCAGATAGACATAAGGATAAATTAATACAACCCTCAGATAGACATAAGGATAAATTAATACAACCCTCAGATAGACATAAGGATAAATTAATACAACCCTCAGATAGACATAAGGATAAATTAATACAACCCTCAGATAGACATAAGGATAAATTAATACAACCCTCAGATAGACATAAGGATAAATTAATACAACCCTCAGATAGACATAAGGATAAAAGAAACAAATAAATTCAAAATATTACATTTATGGAAAAGAACTGACCCAAACTAAAGATGCAAAATACTTAGGAGTCTTAATAAATGAGAAACTATCATGGAATCCCCATGTCAATGAAGTTATTAAAAAATCAAACAAAACCTTAGGCTTTATAAAAAGAAACTTTAACAAATGTAATAGAGATATAAAACTAAAATGCTACCTCACTTTGGTGAGACCTGTACTAGAATATGCATCTTCTGTATGGGACCCATCCACCAAAGAAAACATTGATAAACTAGAACAAATTCAAAAAAGAGCTGCCAGATTCATTACTGGAGAATACTCGAAACTGACAAGAATAACACCATTAGTTAAATCACTAAACCTTGAAACACTAGAGGATAGAAGAACCAAAAGCAAAGTAGTAATCATACATAAAGCAATTAATTCTAATTTAGAAATACAACACAAAGATAACTTAATACAACCCTCAGATAGACATAAGGATAAAAACACCTTTCTTATTCCGTATGCAAGAACAAACACATACAAGTTTTCCTTCTTCCCGTACGGAATTCGGGCGTGGAATGGGTTGCCTGAAGAATCCAGGAAAACCAACACTTTATCAGCATTTAAATCTCTAATAAAAATGCAGGACTAAACACAAACCATAGATAAGCGTAGGACGCAATAATCTTCTGTATAGAAGGAGCGTCTGTAAACCTATAAGATAAGATAATGATAAAAACACCTTTCTTATTCCGTATGCAAGAATAAACACATACACATTCTCATTCTTCCCAAAGTGAAATTACGCTGCTGGGAACTAAGGCTTGGAGAAATGATGGAGGAAACAAACTATCTACTGCAAGGTCAGAACGAATTTCATTTGAAAGAGAATTGTTGAACATATTCTTGTGTGTCGACTTGTCGTAGTAAAACGATACTGGACACAACTGCTGCTGATAAAACATACACCGAGCGCTAACAAGAGTTCAGCAACTATATGGGTCTAATTTATTGCAGACAGATGACACAGACAAAAGTTGTCACATGAAAGCTAATAAATGTTCCTATAAACAAGAATACGTCTGTAACTCTTTTGATTCCTTTACACATCAGAGTTACCTGCTCTCGTGAAATTAAATCCATTTAACTATTCATTTAAAAAAAAATTATTTCGTGATACGTTTGGCTTATTTATTATTTTATTTAATGACATGATTTATAATCCCGACATAAAGATTTAATGACATGATTTATAATCCCGACATAAAGATTTAATGACCTGATTTATAATCCCGACATAAAGATTTAATGACATGATTTATAATCCCGACATAAAGATTTAATGACATGATTTATAATCCCGACATAAAGATTTAATGACATGATTTATAATCCCGACATAAAGATTTAATGACATGATTTATAATCCCGACATAAAGATTTAATGACATGATTTATAATCCCGACATAAAGATTTAATGACATGATTTATAATCCCGACATAAAGATTTAATTACATGATTTATAATCCCGACATAAAGGGCCACTTAAGAGTGTCGAAGTCAATCTTTTCCGAAATTCAATACAGGAATGCTATGTATGTAAACTATATGACAATGATATGTCTGTTCATAATATGGCACTATTATGTCTGTTAACTATATGGCAGTGCTATGTCTGTTCACAATATTGTAATGCATCCTATAGCATTTCATTTGGAACATATATTATCAGAAAAAAGAAAATATTTCTCCTATTTACTTTTGAGTCTGAAATTCTAGTTGCCTGTTTTCTGTCTCAAGTCAACAAATTCCAAACAGAAATCTCAAGGACCGTCTCCGTTCATTGGCCAAGCGTAAATTTGAACCTTGTCCCGAGAACACTAGATCGATTGAGTCTTTTTCTTTCTTTTTTCCAATAGAAGAAAACATATTGCCCCTCAATAATCAATTAATTGTGTATTTAATTATTTTAAATTTGTTAGGATAGTAAACTAATAATTGTCGTGGTAAGGAATTCATAGACATTGACAGGACAATTATCTTAGCAACTAATTATTGAAACCACTAATTATTCCGTGGCCACACATCTCATCGACTCTGGTGCCAGCCAGCGTGAGGAGATTAAGACGATGCCTTGTTTATCTTTTTTTAAAAGCATTGACATCTCTGATGAATTAGCTGATTTAATCTGTTTACGTTATGGGATGTTGTTTAGAAATTAAAGTAATAGTTTACTAATTCGCCGATCTGTTGAAGATTTCATGTATTTGACCAGCAAACTCGTTTGTGGGTTTATCAAACAAAGTTAAAAGTACAACGGCCTTGATAATTGTATTTTAAATATTGGACCAGGGCCTTACTAACACTCCGTTACTCCATCCAATACACGGAGTAAAAATAATGAGGAGCTCAAATTTAATTTTCCGGAACTCCGGAGGCAAGATCCGAAAAACGAATTTAAAGTAAAAACAAGTCCCAAAAATTAGTTATGAATCTTATTTTAAAAATATATATAGCTTAAAATTATTCTTTTTAAATAATAAACGATTTCAACCCGAGCCACGGTGAGTTTCATGAGGTTATACCATTCGGTCCCCGGCGCAAGGGGTCATTGCGACAAAATATAAAAAAGCAACAAAAGTTTTGCGCCCCCGAACCTTCCCGTGTAATCAATATTCACTATAATATAACTGTGTAAGTCTCATTTTGGCGCATTGGGACATATGCAGCCCACTGCTAGGCCTGTCAACGGGTACTCGGGACCCAGGTACTCGTTGCCGTGTGATTACCCGGGTAGTAAAATTCCGCTCGGGTACCCGTGAAAATGTGGTTTCAATGTCTATATAACGGAGGTTAAACTTCGGCTCCCATGCGGCTTTTTTCGTGTATAAATTGGGGCTCGCGAAACAATTTATGAAATGAAAATGTTTGTTTAAAAAATATGCATGCTGTGAAGAGCTTCTAAGGAGAAATATCTGTCAACGGTAAATAAAATACGGTCCCAACAAACTACAATGTATTTTGATTCATTTTTTATCTCTCAACGTGAAACAGAAATCACACAACACCAAAAGGTTTTGGATCTTTAAAAGAATCATATAAAGTAAACAAAAGTCCTCTGCCAAAAATAAGGATGGACTGCTTAGAGATGAAATAGTTTGTGTTTGTTAATAAAAAAAACACCCTGCTTTGACACTATATAACTTTGCTTTCAAATACGCCGATTGATACTAGCTAGTGTTGTTTATCTACCCCCCTCTCCTCCCTTCACTCCTATAACCCATTCGCTTGTATTCCTTGTGTTCATTAACACGTGTTGACCTAGAAAAACTTAGGTTAATAATGCGTACAAGGGTAATACTGTTGCAAATAAAGGCAATATTCTGTAACTAATGCATTAGCTTGCAAAGTACGTTCAAGCACTCCGATCACATAGTGGGAAAAGGGGTAAAAAACTTGTCTTCTAAAATTCAAACTGAGCTCATAGCAATTTTATGAGATACAGTTCACGAAAAGCATCTTTCTTCAATAACTATATATCAAAAATTGTTCCATTGTATTTGATAGCTCTTCATATATTTCACATAAGGATCAAACAAGTCCAGTTGTGTGATATGTAAAGATTGAAAATCAAAAGTAGACGCAGTCATTCTTTCAAAGATTTTATTTAAGCAAAAGTGAAGCTGCTTACGACATTTCTGAAATGATTTTGAATAAATGATGATCTTAAAATAATGGACTGCACAGGCCCAACTTGTGTTATTACTTCTTAAGGGCTTAAGGGCTACAAGAGCTCAACAAAGGCGCAAAAACATAAAAACTCATGTCAAACTCGTTCAAACAATTAAACCTAATTTTTTAACATGATACTCCACTATAAAGAATTCTCCAACTACTTAAGTACAGTTAAGGGTTGTTACGCATTCTTTTCCAAGTCCATACACTGTATGAAATACCTACTTGCTTCTGCAAGCAAGGCATTCAGACTTCAGGATACACAATAGTGAATTTTGAGGTTACTTTGTAAGCTAGAGAACTGAAATATGCAGACAAAAAGCTCAACACACGAAGAGACGCAGGAACTTTGCTAGTCACAATGAAATCTTTTTATTTTCTAAGTTATATAAAAAAAATGCCCGAAATTCTTTACAAACGTATAGTGCTCACCAAACAAATTCTTAGCCGTGGCTACTCACAGAGAAACTAATGGAACTTAATCGATGCTTTGACATTTGATACATTTTATGTGGAGACCTAATCATTTTAATCGAACCTTTTAATCAAAGAACAAGAGAGCAAATTTTTGGTGATCGAAGCAAATATGTATGTATCCATGCTATGTAGAATAACAGTTAAGAAGAAATTTGGTTTCTTCATAAGATGAGATTAGTGTAAAAATTCGTTTTAGGCATTGGCATTTATATAGAATTTAGAAAATAGACATGATTTTCGTACACCAGCTAATCTACTGGACTTTTGAAATTGTGTCTTCAAATTAGAGTATTAAAATATTCCACATGACATAGTCAGGCAAGGAATATTTTAACCCCATGAATTGAATTTTTTTTAATGAATTCAAGACTATGTGGTTTATTTAAGTTTATAAAGATATTAAGCTCGAAGTTACCCTGCCTAAAATAATATAATTAATTTGAAAAATGCTTACCACTGTCTTAAGTAATGCAAGGTGTTAAAAAATGCTTCTCTAAAGTTATGTTAATGAAAAAAAATAATGAAGATCATTTACAAATACACCAAAATTGTCTAATCTTTTGCTATTTTGGCTATTGAGCATTCCATGGCTGAAATCATTGGTACATGAAAGATTGAGCCATGAGGAAAAACATAAAACTTTAATTTCATTAAAGAAATGAAGCATTTCTTTTTAACATTAAGATATATAGTATTCTTATTATTACTTTCTAATTAATTTTGTATTTACTTTATAGTTTTGACATATTTTTGGGGAGGGGGGGGGGCGGCGGCAAATTAGGTTTCTGCACATACCCACTCTACGCCGCTTAGTATGTGTACATGGACACAGTACAGATGACATCACAAGGCAAATACTGATGTTTGAGAAAGTCGTCTCTTCAAATTGCAGGCAACACATAAATCTTCACTGTGAACTTGATCTCTGATACAACAGAATACTTAAGTATGCTAACAAGTTTTCAGATGCATTCTTGATATTAAATGAGAAAAAAAGAGTTTAAAGTCACAAGCTGTTAAAATGCTGAACGCTAAATTTAAATATTTAAAAATCAATTTTTTTCCTATGATGTGCTTTCTGCCTTTCCTAACCCCTCAAGTTGCTTTCTTGTACAAGAAGTTTAGAGCACTGAACTAGACTATCCATTTTTGTCGTTAACTCTGTTCATATTTACAGCATTTTCCTAAGTCAATAAAACTACAATAATTAATTTTCCGAGTGGAGTTTTTATGATACTGTGGGTCATTCATCAACAGTCCATCACACAGCGTGTGTCTATCATTACGAAACTTTACTGAATCTAATCTAATATATGAGGCAACATGGTCGAGAGGCACGTGTGCTAGGACTTTGGCAATGATTTATCAACAAAAGCTTAACTTTATAAATATAGTGAGCAAAAAAATAAGATATAGCCTCATCAAATCTATATTTTAATTTTAACTTTGTCCTATTTGAAGATAAACTAGCATTACGTTCATGGGGGAATACTAATAAAACCAGAGTAAATCGTGGTTATTGTAAATATAATATATGATGAATAGCTTTGTTAAAATATGACAATATAGGGGCTCTGGTTCGAATCTCCGTGAAGACGTGGCTTTGTTCCCGGGTCCAAGGGTGTCCCTGATTCCATCCACCACTGAATGGGTTCCTGACACTAGCCAAGGAAACAAGGTGGCTGGGAATAGTGTGGTCCCTCATAGCCGTGGCCTGTGAACGCTGCGTCACTTGCTAACAGATTGGCATGGTCAGTGAATGCAATAATCTTCTGTATAGAAAGAGCGTCTGTATAGATTAGACAAAGCTACTTTCACCTGTGTTAGATACTCTGATTGCTATTTATTATATTTACATGTCGCTTGTCTATATCCTGTGTCGTTTATATGGTTATTCACGAAATCACTGCCGGCTTTCATCTCCTTGTTCCCGTTTCAGCGATCTGAAAACAGCACTGACAACCCACACATAATATACAATCATCTCCCTTAAATATAATTCAAAATACGGAAGGGCCGGTGCTAATTGTAAACTAAAGACTTGAAGTGAAAATTATGTTCAAAATTTAGAATTAGACGGAGAAAAACAAAGCCAGTTTTTGAAAACATTTGCTGATAGAATGAACTAATTTGTCCCCATTCTTTGGAATATTTCAATCAACGGTGTGAAGCAATTGTTAAAGTTTAACTGCCACAATGTTAATGCCACCAGGGCCGGTCTAACGCCACTGCAACCGATGCGGCCGCAGTGGGTCCTGCGCTTAATCTTCACTTATTATCCTCATTAAATTCCTTAGTCCTACCCAAACTGGGCACCGCGCAATCCGTTTCGCATACTAACCCGCATAGGGCCCCGCAATTGCTAAGACCGGCCCTGAATCTCACCAGCAAGTTTAAAAGTTGGACAATTAAAATGACAGTTGTTTGTTGCTTGTTTCCCCATCATTGTTATAACTGTCTATTTGTAAGATGGTCTATTTTTATGACGGTCTATTTTTAAATGGAATTTGAAATTGAAAAATAAAACTTTCATTAATTATAAATTGTTGTAATAACATTTGAGCGAATGCGAACAAAAGTTTTTTTATTTATATATATTTGAAGCATTCGTATATCAATTCTTTGTATGACTTTATTTGGGGAAAACTTGTCTCCTTCTAGACACCACATCAGTTCTTTCTGATCTGTTCGATCAAAACGTAGCTGGCATGATATCATACATTTACTTCACATCTAAATTGGCTAATATCGTCTCAAACTTAAAATCCGTGAAAGAGTTGAATTTGCTCATCACACAATTGCAAAAATTCAAAAATGTAAGCCTCAGTTTTGTACTGATTGTTTTAACAGCTAATTAGCAGTAACTAGGTGCATTAAATAAAACCTTGTTCCCACGATGTCTTTGAGACGATATCTACTGGACTTTAGCCTTACTCTAAGTAATTATAACAATTAATGTTTAGTTTCCTCGTCGTTTACTGATCAGACGATTGTTTAGAGTGGAGTATTGACCTCGTAGCTTCAGATGACAATCTGAACATCGCCATGACGACGGATCTGTATCTGGAGCTCATCTTTAGGTACACGAATATCCCGGTGGTGGCGTTGAGGCCCTCTGCCAGGAACGTGAGACCCCACACCACCGTGAAGATGTTTCTGTGTCTTCCAATCACGCTGAAGTCCGGGTACGTCAGCATGGTAGCCGTAACCAGAACCACGGGCAGATAACTCAGGATGAATATTGTAGAAATCGAGGTGATCATCTTCACAACCCTTTGGTCACGGACAGTTATCGTCCCATTCTGCAAAGACGATGAGTGGACCTGGCGCCATTTTGTTTTTACAAGCAGTTCGTTGACCAAGAGAGCCGTGCAGAGAATGACACCTGGGAAAGTCGCCAGCAGGGTCGCATTATTGATGGTCACGGAGATCTGTTCCAAGTCATGTCCATTCGGGGCGTACTCCAATGTCATCATTGTTCTGTTAGTCAACCCGTTGAATATAACTTGAACCTTGCTGGCGAAAAAAGGCGGGAACTGGCTGGACAACATGGAAGCGAATATCCCGGAGACTATCACAGCGGTTCTCCCCGGGGTTATAATGGACTTCACTTTCAATGGTAGAGCCACACAGAGGTATCTCTCCAGCGTGATGAAGGCGGTGAGGCAACTCGAGATACGGGTGAAGCCAATTTGCAGCCATCCAATGAGATAAGGGATTGGGAGGTAATCCAGGACAAGGGCAGGATAACTGAAGCAGCTCATCAGCAGAAGGATCAAGGACGAACCAAGGTCAGCCAGAGATAGTCCCATGAGGGTGATGTTGACGGGATCACGTAGACCCATCTTGTAGAAGACCATGACGTTAAGGCTGTTGAAGATCACGCCGAAAAAAGCGATGGCTCCCATGACAGCCCCGCTAATCATGTTTATGAGAGCCATCGACTCGTTACTTAATAGGGGCTCTGAGCTTTCAATGCCGGCAAAGTTGTCAACCGTTGTGGAATCCATGATTGTCAACGATGTGGGGGTCTGATGAACTATGATAATTATTTGAGCCCCTTATCAGACGTTGGAAGTCCTAACTTATTCAGTGGCACGAGTCATTAAGTATTCTGGGGAAACAAAAGAGCGAAAAAAAAACTGTTTTTATTCACAACATAATAACAACATAGGCAGCATTTTTAAGGCTTAGAAAGCAAAGGATTTACCGAGATCGTATGATTGTGTTTGTATAGTGGTACTGAGTCTGATTCACAGCGATATTTTAAAATGTCAACGGATAAGAACTACACCATTATTGTATTTCCTTCGCGAATCTTGATATGACCGAGTGATTGAGTAGATAGAATATAAAAACCACGCTCTTCTTTTTGTATGCGGGGCGTTACGTATCAAAGTCATCACCGCTGTACAAATGATGTGATCATTGAACCCATGTTGCTAAGGCGAGACTAGACAATCATGACGGTGGTGGAGATTTACCGGAGTTTGTGGCACCAGGGAATCTGCTTCCCAATACAAGACCGTTGGGTAAAGACTCAGTAAAGAGGAATAAAAAGCTCAAGATCTCTCTGTATAAAATTTTAGTTCCATATCTTATTTTTTAAATCATTTTAACGAAATTATATTCAATTAATAATAGTAATAAAAATAATAATAATAATAATAATAACAATAAAAGATTTATAATAATAAAGCCATAAAGAAGGAGTCATATGCTGAGCATGCACTCAATCCTGAGTGAGAGGCGCCTGCGGTGGTTGGGACATGTCCGCAGGATGAGCTCAGAGCGCATTCCAAGAGCCTTGCTTTACGGCTAGCTGGCAACTGGTATGCGGAAAAGAGGACGCCCCTGCTTGCGTTTCAAGGATGTCTGCAACAAAGACATGACTCTGGCGCAGATTGACCATAAAACGTGGGAGACCATTGCAGAGGAGCGAACCTCCTGGCGGGCAAAAGTGCGCAAGGGCATTCAAGTCGCGGAAGCTTCCCTCACAGCCAGGAACGAGGATAAAAGGGCCAGGAGAAAGGGGAAGGGGGGAAGAGGAACAGGAGGAATAGCCATCATCCCAAGAGGATGGACGGATGCCATAGAATAATACAGCCCAGTGATAATATTTATTAAAAATTCAAACGAACAAAAACGTAGAAATGTGATGTGTTGAAAACATTTTTAATTGTGCTTCACGTTTGGTCTACATCCAAATAGAATAATTTATAAACTCTAGCATTCTTTTTTCTAGTCTACAGTTTCGTTGCCTTCACAAGCTAACTGTACTGTGTAAGTCCTAGAGAGCCTGTGCGGATTAGCAAATTATAAGTACCACGAAAAACTCTGCGGACGTCAGGTCTTTGAAACCTTCCAAGAGGGTGACACCTTCAGGTTGGCCACTTAAATGATATCTCTTTCTATCGACGGTCAATGGTCCTATCTGCTGAGTCGGTGTAGCGCCGAACTTGAAGCGAGTCCAATGTAAGAAATCCGACCCCCTTCGTGGAAGGCACCTCCAACAGTGTTCCTGTGTGCTTTCCCTCAGAGATAGTACCTCACACATAGGACCTTACAGATAGGACCTCACAGATAGGACCTCCTCAGGTGTCACCTAGCCATTAGTTCCTTCAGGGAAGGGGGCGAAGATAATGGAATAATTCCACGGGACGATCAATAAGAGCATTAGGCTTTTGTCGCAAATCCTGATGCAGGATATTTAGGGTATTAACATTCACTAGTTGATCTGTTTCAACTTTCGAAAATAACATTTCATTGTAATTGCATTCTTTAAAAATAAAATGAACACGTCTTTTGTAAAGTATGCCTTTCACATTTGTTCCGTGTCTTGTTGAACATTAAATTAGCGATTAGAATATTTTATTTATTCGGATGTACTCCTATTCCTATTTGGTATTATTTATCATAGCACTTGAGATTGTTCATAGTTCATAGTTCATAGTTCATAGTTCATTCGTTTAGAGTACAAAAAAACCACAACAAATGTTTCATATTATAGAGGTGATTAAATACATAGCCCTCTAACGTACTTTCTCAAGACATGTACATTTTCAATATACACATTCAATTCTTATCTGTGTTTTATGATCTCTTCCATTCCGTCGTTAAAAACGTCACACCTTTCCTAATCGTTATTACATTATAATAGATAGTTTTGCTTGACGCTAAGATTGGTTTGATGAGGATGCCACTGTCAAGACTAATTTCCCCAACTGATCAGAACTGATTAAATATCCGATGTCATGAAGCTGTTAACCCTAAAAACCGTTTACAGAACAAATATTGTATGGCAGTAAACCAAATGATCCCGTGTAGAGCGTCAGTTTGTGAAATTTGAACACATTTTAAGCACAATTAAACACTGTTTTAATAAAGTGGTAGTCGATACACGGCACACTAAGTATCGATATTTAACTCCTACGGACACCGAATAATGTCGTTGTAAATCTAGTTTGAACATTTTGCCTAAATCAAATTGGAACACTAAACGACTAGTTAAACAAATGTTTAAATCTATTTTAATGACAAAATGCAATCATCACTCTTAAATCTATTCGAACCAATACCCTACTATTTTTAAAAGTTATTTTAAAAATACTTAAAATACAGCCCACATACCGCCAAATGTTTTTGAAAGAGAAGCGATTTTAAAATAATGTACAGTCGCATTTTCCTTTATGGGCGAAATTCTTTGAATATATTAAGACAAGAAATAGAAATTCTTTTAAATTTGAGAAACTTGAAATAAATTAGCCAAATCCATTCATATATCCTGGAAAATTTGGAAGAGTTTCAATATACTAGTGCAGTTGTTATAAATCATAATAAATATTAGCCGTTTACGAAAACGTATTCTTGTGTTTATTTGTTTTATTGACTTTATTGCGTCACATTTTATAATTTGAGAAATTGTTGGCTTTTAGCCTATCTTTAAATTATTTGTTATATATAGTCTTCATTATTACAAGTCAAGACGTCCACATTTTACAAGTATATAACACAAGAACATAAACACTGCTGCCCTCCAAACAATGTATTTACACGTCCGATGTCTGGTAAGTATATGCACCAGTGTCGTTCCAATCTCAAGCTAGAATCTCTGACAAAAGAAAATATAAAACTTACTGTTTGTATAAGGACTACCGATGTAGTCTTGGAATGCCCGCATGTTTAAAAAAACCAGTGAGTTTCCCTTCTCTCCTCCCCCCCCCAAGCTACTCTATGTGTGGTCACCAGTTCAGTCGTGTTTGCTGCGATTCTTATGTCTGCAATGGGCCGTATGTACGGATGGAGTCCGTTTTCGTTATATTTTTAAAAAAAACAGAAATACAAATAATTGCAAATGCATTTGAAAGTCAGACTACTAGGAACGGCTACTTGTCTCCCATTTAAAGTACTTAGTGTAGAAATACAAGGGACACAATTCTTGTGTTAATTACGTTAATATTATTAAGCAGACACAAATGTTGGAATGACAGAGAGAGTAGTGGTGGCTTTTTTAAAGGATATATTTTCGCTTCACATTTTTCTTTTAATAGGAATGTGTCAACATTCTACTGTTTTATTAAGAACAAGCTTTATATGAAAATAGACTTGAATACTTTAAAAAAAATTAAGGTTACAATTTGTATTCCTCACTTTCAAAAAATAAAACCAATGTTATAACTGTTTCATCTATAAATTTCGCTTGGATGTGATATATAATGCTTTGATGTTATTTAGCCTAATTTAGCCTATGCGGGTTGTATTTTCTTGAAAGTATTGTTTAGTTGTTTCAGTGATTTCATGTTTAACTCTGCTGATGTCCCTCTAAAATGATGCTCAACAGAAAAGCTGGCTGAAAATGTTTTGCATAAAGAGTGCAGCATATTCAAAAACGTTTCCCCGTCCAGGGTGGCACCAACTAATACGTCAACAGACTTGTGAGGTCAAATTTGACACATATAAATGACCAAACCAAGGAAGGAACTTGGAAACTGCAACTTTTTCAATCATAAAGTGAGCCTGACACGAGCAAAGGTTGAATGTAGACTTTCTTTCTCAATCCTCTCTCCTGTCATCTCTCCTTTCTCTCTTTCATTTCTCCTCTCCTGTCTCCTTCCATCTCCTCTTTCTCTCTCTCTCTCTCTCTCTCTCTCTCTCTCTCTCTCTCTCTAACTCTTTCGATCTATTATTTTTTTATATGTATATTTTATCATGAAGGCGAAATGGAACAATAGGTTGTAAAAAGATGTCCAGTGAGGAGATATCCGTGCAGCTGGTGTCGAAGACCAAACCAAGAGTTTTATTGATTGACAAAGTTCACACGTGTTAATATTATCACTTGTATTAATGCCTAGAATTTATATAATGATATGGTCAGACGGGAGCAGTTTGGTATGTGATACACAATTCCAAAGTTAATGATGTTATTAATTGTTGCTATAATTTAAAATAGACTCGATAGATGAAATCATGTCAATGAGAGCACCACATACTGAAAGATTCCATCGACCAATGGTCCTAAACATATCGACCAATGGTCCTAAACATATCGAGCAATGGTCCTAAACATGTTAAAATCCCATGAGCTAGTAGCAGAAAAAGTTATAATAATGGGGAGAGCGGAGTGTTGGCTGACTATGTTCATACAAGAACACTATTTGCAATTATTAAATGTTACCGACATTTCCTCAAATCATGGGTTTATTCCCATAAAAGTATGGAAGTGTATATATACTAGATTGTGCTGGGGCGCCGTGGCGACTACGGCGCCCACTTTTTTTAAAAGCCCAACTAACTCGTCATTGTTTGATAAATACGAAATATTAAACTTCCTGGAATGTACACAAAGTATTTTATAATTAACCATCATAAAATCCTCTTTTTACATTGTTCCCTTGTCCAAAATTAAAATATGAGCTAAAACAATGACGTCATAATTTTTTTACGTCGAGACTTTAATTTAAAATTATTTTGTGCACCACCCGGTGCATTTTGCGCACCGCCCGGTGCACACCTTTATTAAAATATAAGATCAAACAATGACGTCATATAATATATTTTTACAGTGCAAATCAACACACGATTGTTTAAAACTGCTATAGACTGTTGTACATCGTTCCTCAGTGTTCCACGTACATCTAGTTAGCCAGTGACTTGGACAATTATTAAATCCCTTATATTAACTTCACCGCCGTCTCTGTCTGTCATGGGCGGATGGAAAAACAAAAGTAAAAAATGACAATCTTCCCGTGATGCTATCGAGCTGAAATTTTGCACATAGACTCGTGTCACCTAACAATGCATCTTATCAAAATTTCAGATCGATCGAACGTACTTTAATTAAATTAATGTATTTTTTAGTTTATATCTATATAACATATGTTATTCAATTTCCCAGTTTTTTATTGTTTTTTTTCACGTGCCAGTTGATTTGACGCGTTGACGCCACCCATCGATGTCCACACCCCCGTCCTCCCCTTCCCCCGGTTTTAAAGCCAGGTGAGATAATTCGGTTTCAGTCTGTAAATGTGTGTCGCGTTTAAACATAATCAATACTTTTAGTTATGTCTTATATATAAGATTATTACGTGATTTATAATCAAAAACTTTGTTTTTACGGGGTTGTTTATTTTATTTATATATATACTGTTATAGGTCTACATCTTTGTAGGATCGGTTGGTTGGGGGGGGGAGACTTATTTTTCGTTACGTTTGTTGAGACTAATGAATCACGCTCTCGTCAATAGTATCAATAGACAAAATTTGCAATCTCTGTCACGTCTGTCTGTCATGTCTGTCCGTGACGCTAATAAAAAGCGTCGAAAGCAGCGCACCAACTTACTGCACCAAAAAAGAACTCTTTTGGAACGGCCGCATAAAATTGTTCAATAGGGAAATGAATAAATAAAATACAAATTAAAAAAATAAATGAAAGTTCTGTATTAAATTATTTTTTAATCTGATGTGTATTTATTTTGAAAACTTCCGTCATTTTTGACGGGTGATACACTAGTAAGGAATGTTTTTAATCATTATAATAGAGAACAAATGGTTTACATGTTTTTAACATCAAAGCATGACAGCTCCTTGATCGACAGACAGTGATTTGTTACATAAACATTTTTTGCAAACAAATGTAAATCATTAATGTGAAAGATCATGCAACACTCCTCCCTCCCCCCAGGGCACAATCAAATGGCAAAGCTGATCGACTGCTGTTTTGTTGGAGCAAAGCTTTTAGTCGCTCCAGATTTATGACTTGCTGTTTTGGATGATTTCAATGGCGAAGATTCATGTCATTTACCGCAGGCGTATTAGCCATCTTTGTTGATGTTAGAACATCTCTTGGCAGTTTGAAGGCATGGTCAGTAGAACCAAAGCCGTATTTACACCATTTTGGGCCCCTAGGGCAAATAAAGAGTGCTGCCGAGGAATAAAGAAAAATAAATGGTTGATAACATTAAAAAGAATGCATTATTTATTTTATTGTCACTCTACTTATTTCAACAAAATTGTTGTTAAAACCATACAACATATTCGCATGGGGCCCCTATGCTCGTGGGCCCAACGTGCCTATGCATTAAGACGGCCCTGAGTAGCATGCCCTGAGAACACAAAGGTAGGCGATCTGTGTTGTTACATGCAGGCATCTGTGACATGTGAATCATGAGTGAATCACCAGTGCACCATGAGTATATTGCGTGATCAGATGGAGAGGTCACGTGAGTAATAAGCGCGGGAAGAGAGGAGCCTTCCTATTGGCTGAGAAGGTTGGGCGATCAGTTGTCAGATAACTTCCGTGAGGGAAGGACGTAATGTGTGTGCTTGAGAATTCCACGTTGTATAACCGCAAATTATTATTCTTGTACAAAGTATAAATATTAAGTTGTTTTATTGAAACAAGTTCTTCAGTGGATTATTGTGTACAAGATTATGTATTGAGAGAACGCCTACAAGAGTTGCATGTTAAATAAGAATAACCAGTTACAGTGACACCATCGCCTACTGTCCATGATTCATGACTGCCAAGTGGACGCACTTGAAGCTTATCTCGTGTGCAGAGGCGTCACTAGGGTTGGTGTCACCCGGGGCGGTAGCTCATGTTGTCACCCCCTCACGACAAATGTTCCCTCTAAGTTTCGTTGGTACGTGTACAAAGTAAAAAAAAACAACAACTCGTGCACAGCATTCATTTTGTGTCACATCTTCCATAACTTTGGTACGTGGTTTCTCAACACAAACTGAAAATCTACTTTTCCGCAGCAGCACGCGGGTATTTTGCTGGTACTAAATAAATAATATAAGTTTTTAAAATAAAACAATTGAATATTTTCTTATTGGGTTGAAATTAGTCTAATTATTAGATTCTAATAAATTACGTTTTTTTAAATCGCTTAAGCGTAGTGTTTCTCATTCGACAACAAGATCCCATTACCTGACAAATAGACCCCATCATGTGACCACAAGACCCCATCACCTGACAAATAGACCCAATCATGTGACCACAAGACCCCATCACCTGACAAATAGACCCAATCATGTGACCACAAGACCCCATCACCTGACAAATAGACCCCGTCATGTGACCACAAGACCCCGTCACCTGACAAATAGACCCCATCACGTGACCACAAGACCCCATCACCAGGGTCAATCTATCTAGCATTTGTAGTAGATTGAGCAAGTAATAGGATTGTGATTATGCTAGCTCAGGAGCATATTATTTTCAGTAGAGCGCTATTGCTTTAGATCCATGTGTTTGCGTAAAATTAAAGAGGCAAAGTCAAGACTTACTCATGCACGAAAAGCTGGACAGGCACCCAAACCAGGTGGATAAGACAAGGACATGTTTTAATATTATTATTCACTTGATACACCAAATGGCAGAGTAGAATAATGTATACATTAAAAAAATGAATATTTTGCAAACTTGTTAACTTTCTTGCATATTGACTCGAGATGTCAAGCAAAATAATTTTAAGAAGAACTGGTAGCTTCTTTCTCGTAATTCCTTTTCTGAGAATTAGAATTTCTTCGCAGAGGAAAATTCCTAGCTCGGTTCTTACGGGCTGTCCAGAAAGTAGATCACACTATTTTAATAATTAACCGCTATACTTCTCATCATCACACCAGTCACTAAACTCCGACCCCCACCCCCAATTTAAAGACTATCATAAATCTCGAACACCACTAGTACGTCACTTTCTAAGACCCCGCCTGGAGGCGTGATTTACTTTATAAAAGGCTATTTATTTATTTTTTATTCATGCGAGTGCACTGAATGTCAAGAGATTTTTTACTTATTTCTCCGCTTATAGTTAGAATCAACGTAATAAACTCAGATGCACACGAACAATGCAAATAACAAAGCACTTATGAGACAAGTCACATGACTTCCGTGGACGACCATCGGTCTGACTGTGAAATTATTTCATTGTGGTTTAAGTGTCAATGGGATGGTAAAGCTTTCAACTTTCCCCGTCTGTTACGGTTTCAGTTAAACCCACTAGAGAATAACAAGGTCAACAGCAGAGTGCACTTACATCCATTTGTATGCCCAAGCATCTGTTAAAGCGTTTTTGTCATTTGAGAACAAGCTTGGAGTAGGGGAGAAATACATATTGCTAATTTTTAAGAATCCTTGAATCTTGAAGGAGATATAATTATTCAAAAAAGAAATTGCGTAAAGATGTTTGGATCTATTTCAGTATCTTTAAAGAAATCAATGTTTTAAAACTTTTTTTTTAATTTTCAAATTTTTCCAACAGAGTGTGTGTAAACACTAACTGTGAAAAATGCAAAAAAGACAAAGTAATTGGTGCAATTTGTGTCCTCTTGCCACAATGTTACTGTTGTTTGCATTGAATGGATATTTGATAGCTGCTGCAGGTGACAAGGATTCTTTAAAAGGGCTTAAGTGTGATGACAAGGGGGCTGACATACTACCAACAAGTACCAAGGTGATTGTTTGCTTATTAAATTATATTACTACTAACACATTCATCAATGACAGATTCGTCTGGAATTAACAAACATTTTTAAAAAACGAGACGGATTCGAATAAAACATAATATAAAATTTACTACATTCAAAACCTGTCTGTACTATATTTTTTTTGAGTCTCATAACCTCTTTTTTCGAGGTCGTAGGGGGTTCTAATGTTTCCATTAGAACATTCTCGGGCTTAGTAGACCTTGGCGTCGCCCATCCCTCTCCAGGTCAGCGGAGGGATTTCTTAGCGTTAGTCATTCATCAACATTTTTCTGGTGGCTTTTAACGTGGGCTCGATCTTACGCCCCTCAGCTTGTGAGGCGAGAGCACTATTGACTTCGCTACCAAGTCAGTAATATATTGTTGTTGTTGAGCCTTCTCGTCCATGAGGGGCATCCACCGATCATCGTCGGCGTCTGCGATTCCTCCAAGGGGCATAGGCCACCTACGAGAGACCTCCAGGCATCTCTATCATGGGCCAGCTTCTCCAGGATCTTTCATTCATGGCCAATTCTCTTGATGTCTGCCTCCAATTCTCGGCGCCAAGTGTTTCTTGGACGGCCTCTTTTCCTCTTACCCTGCGGGTTCCATTTCAGGGCTTGCTTTGTTGTGCTAGAAGCAGGTTTTTTTAGTGTATGACCAATCCACCTCCACCGCTTCTGGAGAATCTCTTCCTCAATGGGATTCTGTTTTGTCCCGGTTGATGATTTTGTCTGGCCAGTGAATTCTGAGAATCCTTATTAGACAATTGTTGATGAAGGACTGGATTCTGGTCAGGTTTATGGCCGTTGTTCTCCGTGTCTCGACTCCATATAGCAGCACATGTTTCACCATAGCGTTAACTTGCTGCCTAAGTTGTTGGAGACCCAAACATTCTTGAGTTGCTGGAAGGCTGCTCTTGCTTTTCCGATCCTTATTTTGACGTCCGTATCTGTACCACCTTGTTTATCTACCACGCTGCCAAGGTAAACAAAACTGTCCACCTCCTCAAGGGCTTCTCCTTCAAGCATAATAGGTGATGAACTGGTGGCATTAACCTTGAGGATTTTACTCTTCCCTTTGTGTATGTTGAGACCCATGCTAGCAAAAGTGGCTGTGACAATGTTTGTTTTCTCCTGCATCTGTTGTTGGGTATGTGCAAGAAGGGCAAGATCATCAGCAAAGTCAAGATCATCCAGTTGATCCCACAAGGTACATTGGATGCCATTCCTTTTCTGCTGTGTAGATGTTTTCATCACCCAGTCAATGGCTAACAGGAACAGGAATGGTGACAGCAAGCAACCTTGTCTCACACCAGTCTTCACCTGGAAAGCATCTGTCACCTGCTGGCCATGGATAACTCAGCAGTTTATCCCTTCGCACATGTTTCTGATTATATCCGTAATCTTCTGTGGCACCCCGTAATGCCTTAGCAATCTCCACAGGGTTTGCCTGCACTTACCAGATAGCGACACTGCGCATCATTCTAGATTAGTCACTAGAGTGGAACTCACCGCTCTTTGTTAACTTTGCTGAAAATGAAAAAGTACCGTATTTTCACACATATTCCCCGCACACGCAGATAACCCGCCCACGCATATACCCCGCAGAATTTTTAGATCTTGTAAAAAAAATTGTGGTATAACCCGCCCACGCTTATAACCCGCACTATCCCACAACATTTGAGAAGTCATATAACGCTGAACCACTCTAGTTGAATGAACTAAATATATATATTATCGCTCACCGCGTTATAAAATCAGATACGTAATATCAAACGATTACAGGTAGATTGTGAACAAACTTACCAGAAGTTATACAGAATCTAATTTTATATTCGTGTTTTGCAGGTAATAGTGTCGTTGATGCATTATTCAGTAAAAAAAAAGTTCAGATACCCCGCCCACGGAGATACCCCGAGGGGGGGGGCGTGGTTTGCAAAATCTAGTATAACCCGCGGGGAATATGTGTGAAAATACGGTACTATATTACATGGTTAATATTTGAGGAACTAATGAAATTTAACCTTACAGCTGTAGCAATGTTTAGTTTATAGACTATTTGCAACAGAGATTTTCATGAAAAAATAGAACCTGCTGTTCTTAATTAACATGGCTGGAAACATCAATGTCAAATACTGTTAAGTGGTTCTGGCTGTAGCTTAAAACCCTACATTGAATGAAAAAAAATAATGTTAAAATATCACATTCAAATATTGTAATTGCTCAAATATTAACTTCCACAAAACTTCTAGATTTCCTTTTGAAAATTTAATTTGGTGGAAAGCGAATTTTATTTCAAATATTTAAAAATAATTTAAAAACACAATAATTAGTGGCTTTTTCCTGGTTAAAAATATACACAAATTACAGATTTTATTTTTGTTTGTAATACATTCATTTAATTGACATTTATCCATTTCTTTACCACAGGTCATCGAGTCCTTCCACATAAAGTCAGACATCCGTTTCAGATTTGCCACAACACAAATTGTCAGTGTGGTCAGAAATTCGGCAAACGTCTCTCAAGAAATTTTCTTTGATATCGCATTACCAAAAGAAGCTTTCATTGTCAGTTTTTCTATGTAAGATCAAATTAATTAAAGTACAAATATCTGAAATTCATCACAAAGTGAAAGAAAATACAACTTTATTAAATGTGACTGGTTTAAAGAGAACCAACTTATCTGTGCTAGTAATGTATTGATTGATTTTGTAAATTCTATGTCTCCTTCACTTTACAAACAGGGCCATAGATGGAAAAGTCTATGAGGGGGAAGTCAAAGAAAAAGCTCAGGCCAAGAAAGATTACCAGACAGCTATAGACAGGGGCGAGAGTGCAGGCATTGTTCAAAATGCGTATGTATCAATATTTGTTTTTAAATAATTGTGCAAACGTTTTTTAAAGCTTTAATTTAATTTTCAACGTTCCTATATGTTGGTGATCTCCACAAGCGTGGTCACCGATGTACAGGGGGTTTGCACAAACGTGGTCACTGATGTACAGGGGTTTGCACAAACGTGGTCACCGATGTACAGGGGGTTTGCACAAACGTGGTCACCCATGTACAGGGGTTTGCACAAACGTGGTCACCGATGTACAGGGGTTTGCACAAACGTGGTCACCCATGTACAGGGGTTTGCACAAACGTGGTCACCGATGTACAGGGGTTTGCACAAACGTGGTCACCGATGTACAGGGGGTTTGCACAAACGTGGTCACCGATGTACAGGGGGTTTGCACAAACGTGGTCACCGATGTATAGGGGGTTTGCACAAACGTGGTCGCCGATGTACAGGGGGGGGGTTGCACAAACGTGGTCACCGATGTACAGGGGGTTTGCACAAACGTGGTCACCGATGTATAGGGGGTTTGCACAAACGTGGTCGCCGATGTACAGGGGGGGGTTTGCACAAACGTGGTCACCGATGTACAGTTTGCACAAACGTGGCCAGTGAGATCGCTGATATAATTGTTTGGCATGGAATGGGTTAAAATATTTTGATTTCTTACCTTTGTAAAATCAAACGCACTAACTCAAATAGCCGAAATAAACCTATGGGTTAAAATTCAATTCAATTAAAAATCTCCTAATTTGCGTTGCCCTGACTTAGATACCTACTTGACTTACAATTGCAATTTACTTCCCTGTTAATCTCGACCGTTTAGTTGCGTAAGTGCTAAAAACTTCAAATGACCAAATACATACACAATTAGACTGCATTTTTAGACCTGAAGTAAATCTTTAAAAATACCCCCCTCCCCCCCCATGTGAGCGCAAACACATTTTGTATTAAACACAACAGTGTCAATTTTTAAAGTATTGTATTCTCAATTGTTTTTATAAGCACCAAAATTACACTATTGAAGAAAATGCTTTATTTGACATTGATAATTAAACCCTTAAACAAAATGTGTAGTATGTAATTAGTGTTAAAATGAGTTTTGTAGAATAACGTTAATTAGCAATAACAACAGTACAAATGTATCCTTTTACCTTTGATTACACTTAATATTTATTTTTTAGAAACCTAGCCCCCATTCCTTTACCATTTTAGCTTTTATAATCCAAGACAAGAGTTTAAAAAAACCACTATAATATGACTAAATCAAAGATAAGCAGCCAACCCAACCACCCCCACCCCACCTACCTTCTACAACTTTATACTTCAGTTTTCCTTATTAAAAATATCATCGGTATATGGAAGTAAATTTAGATCCATTTTGTAATTACAATTAGTACAGATTGATCATGGAGCTAAGAGCATGTAGAGCTAAATTTTTAGAGGAATTTACAAATAGTTAATGCAAAAGAAGAAAAAAATCTGATGTAGTAATGGTGTTAGAATAAATATTATAGTATCTTTATAGGGAGGTGCAGTTTTTGTAAAAGTACAACAACAAAAATTTTTCAAGAAAATATGTAATCAACTATAGAATTCTAATTTGCCGTGTTACATTTCTTTTATGTTAATAATTATTTAGATATTAATTTTAGTTTTTTCAAACATTTCTTGTGTGTGTTTGGAGGTGGGTGGATGGCGATGTAACGGCGGCAGTATAGGGCGGCAGTATAGGGCGGCAGTATAGGGCGGCAGTATAGGGCGGCAGTATAGGGCGGCAGTATAGGGCGGCAGTATAGGGCGGCAGTATAGGGCGGCAGTATAGGGCGGCAGTATAGGGCGACAGTAAATGGCGGCAGTATAGGGCGGCAGTATAGGGTGGCAGTATAGGGCGGCAGTATAGGGCGGCAGTATAGGGCAGCAGTATAGGGCGGCAGTATAGGGCGGCAGTATAGGGCGGTGTCATAGATCGGCAGTATATGGCGGCAGCATAGGGTTCATATACTCACATTATTAATTTGATTTTTGCATACCATTATAACTTAACTCGACTACTGAGGTATAGAAAATTAAACCTATAGATAACTAAACTGCACGTTGTAATGCGAGTTTAAACTATTAATAGACATGATTCTGAGGTCAGTGATAATGTTTTAGAAAAGTCAAATAAGTCTAATGCGCTCATTTTCATCTCAATGTTGTACAATAAAAAGTCATTGTGGCCTAGGAAACCTACAATTTGTTTAACATAAGATAAACTGTTGCACAGAGCTAAAGATAACTGTTGACCACATTGTAAATTCTTACCTAAAGAATGATGTTTAATTCTATTAGCCCACGACACTCCAATACGTTTGATGTGTCTGTGAATGTGGCCGGTGGCTCAGCTGTCAATTTCACTCTCAACTACCAGGAGTTTTTGCAACGTAAGCTTGGAGTTTATGAATACGAAACTCATGTCAAACCTGGCCAGGCAGTGGAAGATTTTCTGGTGGAAGTAAACATCCAGGCGAGTTTGATCTAATCTCTTCATTGTATCTTGGATCCTTTGTCTTTTGAAGTGTATTAGTTTCACAGCAGAAAGACAAAATAAAACAGGCACTTTATGATTTATAGCTACAAAACTTTTCAATATTCCCTCAACGATGTTTAAGTTTCCCTCAACGATGTTTAAGTTTTCCTCAACGATGTTTAAGTTTCCCTCAACGATGTTTAAGTTTCCCTCAACGATGTTTAAGTTTCCTCAACGATGTTTAAGTTTCCCTCAACGATGTTTAAGTTTCCCTCAACGATGTTTAAGTTTCCCTCAAACGATGTTTAAGTTTTCCTCAACGATGTTTAAGTTTCCCATCAACGATGTTTAAGTTTTCCTCAACGATGTTTAAGTTTCCCTCAACGATGTTTAAGTTTCAACTTTCTCTTCTCGCTACATCCAACCAGGAAAACAAAAAGATTGTCTCTGTAAAAACACCGGCTTTGAGAACAGATTCTCTGTTGACAAATAAAATCACAGGTAGATAACATTTTTAATTTTTAAAAATAAACGTAAAAACCAAAGCTTTTGACTATAAATCCTTTATATCTGAGACATTACTAAAATTATTGATTATGTTCAATATAATATTACACACCGCGTGACAGACTAGCATAAACATATACAGATCGGGAAAATACTATAAAAATATGTTCAATATAATACGCACCGCACCGCGCGACAGGAAAATATTAAAAAGGTTGTTCAATATAATACGCATCGCGTGACAGTCTAGCACAAAAATTTACTTGCTGCATAGAGATACCTAGAGATAAACTAAAAATTCATTAATTTAATTACGGAACATACGATCAATGTGAAAATTTAATAAATCATTTTTATCGTCGCCTCGAGTGTGCCTGCAAAATTTCAGCTCGATTGGATACAGGGGAATGGGTTAAAAATCGATCCAAATTTTTTGCTGCAAGCAATTAAGCAGACGACACGAGTTAATATAAAGGACTAGCATAAATGCACATTCTGTTGTTGTTCAATTTTTAAATTAAAAATTCATGTGTCAAAACTTTGTAATCAATATGTTGTGGTAGTCAAGTTTTTTTTTAATGATTCCATTTTTAGAAACATTTACAAAATCATAGTTTGATTATTTTTTGTTTCGGAATCAGGCAGTTCAGATATTTCTGTAACTATAATATAAAAAGGAGAGGAACAAGAAATTTGCATTTTTTAAAGTTATTTAAATAAATACTATTACGTCAGTTAAGTAAATAATGATACATTTATTTACCTCGTATTTCAGATGAAAATCCCCTGACCATCATTGAGAGGACAAGCCCTCAGAGTGCCAGAGTTTTATTCAAACCAACCAAGTCTCAGCAATGCCCAGGTGGTGTGTCGGCGCGATTCGTTGTTCAGTATGACGTTGAGCATCCGCCAAAAGGAGAGATCCTGGTATTAACTACTCGCACATATTAACGTCAATTAATATATATTGTTGTTGTTCGTCCGTCGTTGTCGACGATGACCACTTTCGACATATTGGTCCAGTGCTAGGCCACCATGTGTGTCCTCTGGTGACTTATTAACCATATTCTTGCACGAAATCTGCGTCCGCATGTCGGACAAGAGATCGATGGGATCCCTTCAGGAGGGTTTTGGATACGGTTCTTCCTGGCTTGACGTTTGGTCTTGACAGCCTGTTGTCTATTAGCCTCACAGACAGCTGCGCCATTCCGTATCATAGATCTCCAGGGGGCTCGGTCACTGGCTGCTGCCTCCCAGGAGTCATGTCTAATGTCAAAGGCCATTAGATCAGCTTTAAGTGTATCATTGTTACGTTTACGTGGACCTCCACGTGCTCTATGCCCTTCAGTAAGCTCACCATAGAAGAGCCTCTTGGGGAGGCGATGGTCGGGCATGCGCACCACATGCCCCGCCCAGCGTAGTTGGCTCTGCATGAGGCTAGTGTGGATGCTGGGTAGTCCTGACCTGGCTAATATTTCTGTGACTGGGACTTTTTCCTGCCATTTTATATTGATAATTTTTTTAGGCTTTTGACGTGAACGTGTTTCAGCGACCTCGCATGGCGTTGGTATACGGTCCAAGTTTCACGTGCATATAATAAAGTGGGGAGCTCTACAGCTCTGTATACTTTTAGTTTTGCTTGGGTGCTGATTCTCCTTCTGTTAAAGACACGTTCATGTAATCTGCCAAATGCTGCAATCGTCAATAAATATACAGTAATAAATTGGTCATAAACAATTCTCAACATGAAAGCAAAATATAAGACAAAAAATATCACTTTTGGGCTGTGTGCAGAATTGGAAATATTTTAATCTTCCAATGGTTTTTCCTTAGGTGGTCGATGGATACTTCATTCATTTCTTTGCCCCTGATTTGCCCCCGATGCCAAAGGATATTGTTTTTGTCCTCGACCTCTCTGGATCAATGCATGGTACCAGAATTGCTCAACTCAAGACAGCAATGAAAGTCATTCTCAAAGATCTGAAGCCAGCGGACAAATTCAACATCATTACCTTTAGGTATAGAACTATTTCCATTTTGGGCACATAACTTTATGATCATAACCTAATGCTTAAGCTAGTCTAAGTATTAATTTTTTTACCAGGAACCTACTTGAATCTAAATTGTGTCTCTGTTACTGTTGTCTATTTATTTATTCCATCAGTTCTGACGTGAGCAAATGGCAAAAGAGTCCCGTCCATGCTACTGCTGATCAAATCACTGCAGCTGATAAATTTGTTCAAGAAATGAACGCAGACGGATGTACGTAACATTTGCTTTCATCATAGTAGAGACAATGTAATTAATGAGCATACGAAAAAGAGAACGGCTTTTATAGTAGAACTAGACGCCCCGCGGCGTAGCATACGCCGCAGACTTGCTCATGGAGAGTTCTTTTACCCCTTTAATGCCCTTATTTAGGTCTCCTACGGCGCCGACTTTTTTCAAAAGCCCAACTAACTTGTCCTTGTTTGATCAATACGAAATATTAAACATTCTGAAATGCACACAAAGTATTTTATAATAGGGGTTGTAGGGCGCTATGGCCCCCCTTGTTTTTTGATGTTATAATTAACCATCATCAAATCCTCTTTTTACATTGTTCCCTTTTTACAAAATTAAAATATCAGCGAAAACAATGACGTCATATAATTTTTTTTTACAGCGCATATTTAATTTGCACACCTTTTGATGCATTGGTGCAGTAATTTGGTGCGCTGCTTTCTAAAATTAGTATCTGTTGAACATACTTGCAGCTTGGTGTCTCGCAGGGTCCGATCACAAAGAGAATTATATATATAGATGTGATGTAATAGTGGATTATCATGTAATAGTGGATTATCATGTAATAGTGGATTATCATGTAATGGTGGATTATCATGTAATAGTAGAATGTCATGTAATAGTGGATTATCATGTAATAGTAGAATGTCATGTAAAAGTGGATTATCATGTAATAGTAGAATGTCATGTAATAGAGGATTATCATGTAATAGTAGAATGTTAAGTAAAGTAAAAGTAAATACCATCTAATGTTGCTATTGAAATTCCTAAGCTTGTCAGGTTCAAAAAGTGTATTTAATATCTTTAAAGTTTTGTTCACTCAGACTTCATCCATGTTTTCAATTTCTTGCAGTGACCAACATACACAAAGCGCTGATGACAGCTCTTGGTGAACTCAAGTTTCACTCTAACAAAGACCGAGCTTCCACTGTGTTTTTCTTAACTGATGGGGACCCAACAGAAGGAGAGTTGGACTTTAAAAAGATTGCAAGCGATGTACGTGAGTCTAATGAAATGGATTCAGCCATCTTTTCTTTGGCATTTGGTGACGGCGCCAAGTATGATTCATTGCAGACGATCTCAGCGCAAAACTCTGGCTTTGCCAGGAAAATCTACGAAGCTTCGGATGCAGCTCTTCAAGTGGCCAGTTTGTACAAAGAAATTTCCTCAGTAGTTATGAAAGATATTTCCGTCTCATTCTTGCCCAGCAGTGTAGATCAGTTTACCATCACCGATAACAAGTTCACCAACATTTTCAATGGTTCCGAGGTGATGATATGTGGTCAAATGCGGGCCATGACCCGTGAGTTCCAGGTGTCCATCACGGGTGTCCAGCAAACAGGGGAAGTAAACCTCATACTTGAGACAGATGACATCAGTAATTTTATCCTGAATCCAGATGATCCATTGTTTAGTGGACCGAGAGACTTTGCTGGCATTGTTGAGAAGATGTGGGCGTACCTCACTATCAAACAGCTCCTCAGAGAGAAGGAAAAGAATTTGTATGACGAAGGCAAAATTAAGGAATTAGACAAGAAAATCATTGATATGTCCTTGAAAGTAAGTGAAAAGCAATTTTTTTTTAAACTGCCGGTGCATTTTAATATGCTCACAATGTTGTTCATGATTAAGAGAACAAATAATTTTTAAAGTAATTTAATTGATGATCGTAAGTGCTAACTAATATTTATACTTTAAAAATGCCTATTAAGTGCTAACTAATGTTTATACTTTATAATGCCTATTAAGTGCTAACTAATATGTATACTTTATAATGCCTATTAAGTGCTAACTAATATTTATACTTTATAATGCCTATTAAGCGATACTAATATTTATACTTTATAATGCCTATTAAGTGCTAACTAATTTTTATACTTTAAAATGCCTATTAAGTGCTAACTAATATTTATACTTTATAATGCCTATTAAGTGCTAACTAATATTTATACTTTATAATGCCTATTAAGTGCTAACTAATATTTATACTTTATAATGCCTATTAAGTGCTAACTAATATTTATACTTTAAAAATGCCTATTAAGTGCTAACTAATATTTATACTTTATGATGCATATTAAGTGCTAACTAATATTTATACTTTAAAATGCCTATTAAGTGCTAACTAATATTTATACTTTATAATGCCTATTAAGTGATACTCATATTTATACTTTATAATGCCTATTAAGTGCTAACTAATATTTATACTTTATAATGCCTATTAAGTGCTAACTAATATTTATACTTTATGATGCATTTTAAGTGCTAACTAATATTTATACTTTATAATGCCTATTAAGTGCTAACTAATATTTATACTTTATAATGCCTATTAAGTGCTAACTAATATTTATACTTTATAATGCCTATTAAGTGCTAACTAATATTTATACTTTATAATGCCTATTAAGTGATACTAATATTTATACTTTATAATGCCTATTAAGTGCTAACTAATATTTATACTTTATAATGCCTATTAAGTGCTAACTAATATTTATACTTTATAATGCCTATTAAGTGATACTAATATTTATAGTTTATAATGCCTATTAAGTGCTAACTAATATTTATACTTTATAATGCCTATTAAGTGCTAACTAATATTTATACTTTATAATGCCTATTAAGTGCTAACTAATATTTATACTTTATAATGTCTATTAAGTGATACTAATATTTATACTTTATAATGCATATTAAGTGATACTAATATTTATACTTTATAATGCCTATTAAGTGATACTAATATTTATACTTTATAATGCCTATTAAGTGCTAACTAATATTTATACTTTATAATGCCTATTAAGTGCTAACTAATATTTATACTTTATAATGTATATTAAGTGATACTAATATTAATACTTTATAATGCCTATAAGCAATACATACTCGGCCACTTCAAAACTGGGCTAAAAATAGCTTGTTGAATCTGCTAACATTTGTTTTTGAAATGATCGCAATCTGAGTTGAGGAGTTAAGAAAATTAAATAATTTCAAATGTGATCTCAGTGGCCTCACTGCTCCAACGGTGTGCACTCAACTAGCAATAACTAATATAACTATTATAACTTATATAATTGATTTAATACAACTGATAAAACTATTTTCACTAATATACCTAAAATATATATGTAATATAACTAGTATAATTTGGTAATATAACTAATTTATCTAGTCTAACTAATATAATAATCTAACTAATCCAACTAACATAAATAATCTAAAAATATAATAATCTAATTAATATATCAAATACAACTAAAACTATTCATATAAATAACTATACTATTTTATGATTCAACTTTCTTGACGACCTTGCAGCTTAGTTAAAAGTTGAACTATAGAGTAGCGAAGCACTTTTTAGCTTGATGTGTCATTAATTAGAATTCATATATTTTAATTTAATGTGACATACTCTAGACGTAATGAGCCTGCTAAAAGGAGTAATATTTCACCACAATTCTCCAACACTGAGATTAGTAATTTGTTCTTATTGACCTAAGAAGTGCCCTAACACCATTTACATGTATTTTAAAATATTGATTCCTAGTACAAATTTGTTACACCTTTGACTGCCATGGTGGTAACCAAACCAGATCAGAAAGAACCAAGTGAGTCAGTCTTGAAAGAAGAAAGTAGGAAAGTGGACGGTAGAGCTCAGGCAAACATTATGGCTTTTTCCGGTGGTAAGTACAAAAACAACTCATTTTGTTTATGCTCTGATTTTACACATTATTGAAGAAATTATATATTATATACCCATAGTTAATAGTTGATAATAGTTGATTAAAATATTTATTCTGCCCCAATTCTAAGTATCCCCCTACTGGAATTACTATTATTAAAATAAATCCCACTGTTGGAATTACTGAAATTAAAGTAAATCATGCATTTGGAATTACTAATTTTACAGTAAATCCCACTGTTGGAATAAATTATACTTAGCTAAATCCCACTGTTGGAATAACTTATACTTAGCTAAATCCCACTGTTGGAATAACGTATACTTAGCTAAATCCTACGTTATCTCATTCCAATATCATTTCTCTCAGTGGAATTTAGTAAATAAAAAATATTATCGATTCGCTTGAAATCAAATTCTTAGATCTAATTAAGGACATAAACCTATCATTACTTCAGGTCATCCACACATGCGACCAGTAGCGGCAAAGTCTGCGCTCGGACCCAGGGGATATGGTGGAGGAATGTTTGCTACTGATCTAATGTATCCAGTTGACCATTCAAAAATACTTCCTTTTGAACCTCCATCTCATATTTATGAAGCATTCCCCACGATTTCTTTCCCCCAACAGAGAAGTAAAACAAGTAATATTGATTACCTTTGATGTACCAAAACATTCACAAAGTAGAAATAATACATAAGGCAATTAACTCTCACTTTGAAGAACAACACAAAAATAATCTAATACAACACTCAGGTAGACATAAGAATAAAAAAATACTTTTCTTTTTCCATATGCTAGAACAAACACATACAAATTATCTTTCTTCCCTTCCGGAATTCGGACGTGGAATGGGTTACCTGATAAAACCAGGAAAACCAACTGTCAACATTAAAAACTCTAATAACAATTCAAGACTAGACCATTGATAAGCATCGTACGCAATATTTTTCTGTATAGAGGGAGCGTCTGTAACTGATAAGATAATAATAAATTTGTTTCACTTTAATCCTCTTGCCCTGCCTCTGGCTTTCTCTTCCAAACTGATGAGGTTATGACGTCACTTAGAGCGTCATTACTCCCAAAGGACATAGCGAACGTGAACATTTAGAGCCACAATCATCTGACCTTTTAAAATAGAATTTAACATGTCCCGTTTCTACCCAGTATTGAGCTCAAGAAAACTTATTGTCATTGGCTCAATAGTTGAACAAAGTAAAGGATTTTTTTTTAATGAAGAGCAAGAGTTGTATATATTTTCTTGGTCACAAAAGTATGTTATTTTAGTTTAGAAAGATAGTTTCATTGCTTATCTACTAAGACATTGTTCATTTCTCAGCTAAAAAGAAAAGAGGCAACACAACTCGGCCACCATCGAGTGAATGGTTTAAAGGTAGGGAGTTAGTGTCCAATATTTAGTTTAACACACATCTCAGGTTGAAATAACAACCAAATTTAGTTTAAGAAATAAATAAATAAATAAATAAATAAATGCTGTTTAGCAAAGGTAATAAGTAGAGGGGCCGTCCGTAAAGTACGTCACGCTATTTTTGACCATTTTAAACCCCCTCCCCCCTGTCACACTTTCTTACACCCCCTCCACCCTCTGGAGCGTGACGTACTTTATGGACGGCCCAAGACAAAGTTTTGAATGTAGCTTGATATGTTAAATACAAATAAAATTGAATATTTGAGAATTTAAAGCTTTTTTGTCTGGAAAAAATATCTTATAAATCTTACTAACTTAAGTATATAACTATCAACGATTACATACATGATACATGATGCATGACACATGACACATGATACATGACACATGATACATGATACATGATACATGATACATGATAAATGATACATGATACATGATACATGCATGACTACATGATACATGACACATGATACATGATACATGATACATGATACATGATAAATGATGCATGATGCATGGTACATGATACACGATACATGATGCATGATACATGATACATTAACTTAATTTACTTAAAAGTTCAGTGTACTGTAAAAACTTATTATTCGTGGTAATATTGATATATGAAATTCCTGATAATTAAAAAGGTCATTTACATATTACACATTATTTACGTATCAAAAAGAATTGCTCATGTATATTTTTAAGGAAATTCAACATTTTCAAATTCTATTTCTTTTCTAAAAGAAAAAAAAGAGAAAATTTTAACATGTTTGAACCAGAACGAAGAGACACGCCGAAAATAACTGTTTGGTAGCCTTGTGTTAAACTGACTTGTTAGTCCATACATTTATAATATGAGCATTTAGTAGTCGTTGAACATTTGCGCCATAGAATTAATTTTCTCTCTCATTGTATTTAACTTCTTTTATCAATAATATATTTATGTCAAGCATCAAAGTTTTTGTGCTCTTGAAAACTATAATATGGCGTAGAATTACATATTTTCTTCTTAACAAAAAATAAATAAATTAAATAAAAAAAACAAACAATGACCTATTTCTACTTTCAGACTTCCCCTTGGCGGCTTTGGTTATCCAGATAGGGAAGAAAAATGTCTGTATTGTACCCAAGAAAATAACTAACGGTGTATACAGGCTCGTCACGGCGGATGATGGTGAATTGACATAAATTTGACATAAATTTACATAAATACTTTGACAAAAATGGTTTATTTACTCATTAATTAACCACTAAAATAAACTAAATACTTCCACCTCGATCACTTCAATGGGATTTTTGCCGTTGCTTCTAGAAACATTCTAAAGACAAGATAAGATAATTTAGGTTCCTTTTGAGTTAAATTAACTCAATATTGGATATCAAGTATATACATTGAAAAAATTACATGTGTACTTAAGTAACAGGCAAGGATTTTTTAAAACATGACAATGCAACAACACATTTTTATAATAGCTTGTGTTTATTTATTTATTTCTTGTTTTAGAAATACAGAGCACCTAGGGACCAGTTTAAAAATGATGTTGTTTGATTCTAAAATAAAACTAAAACTACAGGTGCTAAATGATGTAACAAATTTATGTCAACCATCTCTATTACTAAGATACTAAAATATATGATCGCTTTTTCAGGCTATTTGATCAACCTAGAGGTTGGTTGCTCCAAGTCACCTTGTCTCTCTAAGAAAGCTATGAAAATCCTAGCTTCCTACAGAACTACCAGCGCCAAAGTTGACCTAGTGAACATTGCAACAGACTCATGGAATTATACGGCCAGTTCTAACTTTGTAGTAGAGCAATCGGCAAATAATCTCACTGTCACCGGTAGGCTGTAAAGGGAATAAACTACTTTTATAAATAATTATTTTACCCATTTACCCACTCCCGATCTGAAATAATCAGCGCATTCAAGAAAAAAAATATTGTTCAAAGAGAGGGTGAATTTATTTCATTTGTTTTGTACACTTTGAAACTTTCATTTTTTATACGTTCATTTTTTATACGTTCATTTTTATACGTTCATTTTTATTTATAATTAACGAAACGTTACTTAAAATTCTCTTCAAGGTGAAAACTCAAGACTGACCTTTTCTTGGCATAAAAGTGGAAACAAAGGCTATTACAATGTCATTATTGAACTTGATCATGGGAAGAAATACACGGGGCTCACAGGTAACTTGATTTATACCTTGATCACGGGAAGAAATACACGGGGCTCATAGGTAACGTTATATTTGTCTAGTGAAGTTGAAATAATATTTACGTTTTAACAAGTCAGTCAATAGTTTTCGGGACAAACAGAAAATGGTTTCGTCTTCATGTTTTTTTAAAATAATTGTTTTCCAAATTAAAAAATATGCAGCTAACTCCAATAATTGCACAATTTAAAACACAGAGAGCTGCTTATAAAACTGTGTACAGAGAGCTGCTTATAAAACTGTGTACAGAGAGCTGCTTATAAAACTGTGTAAATACAAGAGGCGTAGTGATACACAGAGAGCTGCTTATAAAACTTTGTAAATACAAGAGGCGTAGTGATACACAGAGAGCTGCTTATAAAAATTTGTAAATACAAGAGGCGTAGTGATACACAGAGAGCTGCTTATAAAACTTTGTAAATACAAGAGGCGTAGTGATACACAGAGAGCTGCTTATAAAACTTTGTAAATACAAGAGGCGTAGTGATACACAGAGAGCTGCTTATAAAACTTTGTAAATACAAGAGGCGTAGTGATACACAGAGAGCTGCTTATAAAACTTTGTAAATACAAGAGGCGTAGTGCCTCTGGCTGGAAGATCAGGATATCACATGACAGTTAACGGCAATTGTGTCGATAGTTTAATATAATTTTTTTTTAAATTTGTCTTGTTTTTTAAAAAAAGCTGAAATTATGAGGAAAGCAGGCAAACAACAGAAGAAAAAAGTTGAACCCGCTTGCAAGTCGTTACAAACTCAAGCCTCCATCAAGTTCAACAACAAACTGGCAAGCAAGTACCGCCTTAAAACTGGTTCTTGAGAGGACATCTCCATCAATTGTTGTTTGAGTAGTTGACGTCAGGACTTGGAAATTTAGATGAAGCTGGACAGGGGGGACAAGGAAAGGTGGTTTTTTAAATGCATGCACCATATTTTGATAAGCATTTAGATAATTTATCATCGTTATTTACTGATAAACACTAATACATTAAACTATGTAGCTGTTAGATAATCACTAGTACATTAAACTATGTAGCTGTTAGATACTAGAAACAATGTAGCTGTTAGATAATCACTAGTACATTAAACTATGTAGCTGTTAGATAAACACTAGTACATGCTATGTCGCCTATGTCGCTTGTAGCTGTTAGATATTGTGCAGTAGCAAACGTGTATATTTAAATGTAAAGTTTTAATCATTTTTCGAAGTCGCAAATAAAATAACAAAATAAACGTATTAAAGAAAATATATTTTTTTTAAACAGATGCACAATTTGTTCTGCATGCTCACAAATAAAACTATTACATATATATTTTTAAACACATAGTAAACTACAATAATTCATCTTTTAAATATTGCCATTTGTCCATCTATAATAACAAAAAGAAACTGAATATGATTTATTTACCAGTGAAAACATCTTGATGCTACATGAGGTATGGAGCTAAGTCATTTCGAGGACATTGCAGAGTTAAAAATTAGATAATTTTTCTTTACTGTTATTTACAATCAAGTTGTTCCATAAAACTTATAAAGTAGCCTACACATATAAATACAATATTTTTTTTATAAAATAAATTTAAATAATTAATTACTGGACATTTTTGCTTTTGTTTTTATTTAAAGTGAAATTAGCTGGCACATTTATATTCAAAATAAAGTTTAATACCAAAAAACATCACATACTTCATAAAATAAAATAAATTGAAATATAGAATGCCTATACGTAAGGGTGTAAATTGAATTTAATCATAGAGGATTCACAAACTATTACGATTGGCTGTTTATACATTGGCTGCTAAATAGCATTGCAATTATCCAGAGGGTAATTAAAGGCATTTCTAAAGTCATAGATTTCTTGTATTAATACAACTCTAAGTTTGGGTTTGCAATTAGATTTCTTTTTAAAGGCATGTTAAAAAGACATTTTAAAACTGGGTAATGATCATAGTAAGTTATTTAACATTTATTTCTATATAATGTACATTAGTACGACTTTTGGAACTCATTCCAACATATTTTAGCAACATTGTTCTATTCCTATTAAATAAAATGAAAAGGCTTCTTTTATTTTTCATCCCTCATGTGTTTTGAACAAAGATAATCTAAAATAATTGCCAACATTTTCAGCTCGCATATTGACAACAAGGAAAATGTCATATAAATCTGGTAGATTAACTTGGAAAATATTTAAATTGTTTTATTCAAGCAGATCTACTGTTAAATTACAGTTTAGATTGGCAATTATTTCAATTTTTAAGTGTTTTACTGTTTATCTTTATCAATCTCAGATATATGACACATTTATCTGGACAGAGAATCGCTTTAAAAAACCAATAAGTCTACTGAGTAATTTTAATTTCAATGATGAATGGTAGAGGACAAATATTTTAAATCTTTATAAAAAATAAGTTTTTATTTTCTTTAAGTTAACCAGAAATACTTGTAAGTTAATGTTTTAACTTACTTTAATTTATTTTTAAAAAAAGCAACAACACCTTCAGGATAGTAATAAATAGTGCACACTTGTTAAGGGCCAGTCTGAACAATGTGATATAGGATGGAAGGTGCCAGTCTGAACAATGTGATATAGGATGGAAGGTGCCAGTCTGAACAATGTGATATAGGATGGAAGGTGTCAGTCTGAACAATGTGATATAGGATGGAAGGTGTCAGTCTGAACAATGTGATATAGGATGGAAGGTGTGCAATAAGTGCACACTTGATAAGGACCAGTCTGAACAATGTGATGTAGGATGGAAGGTGTCAGTCTGAACAATGTGATATAGGATGGAAGGGTGTCAGTCTGAACAATGTGATATAGGATGGAAGGTGTCAGTCTGAACAATGTGATATAGGATGGAAGGTGTCATCTGAACATGGGGGAGAGATGAGGATGGAACGTGTGTTTCGAGAGCGCCTCCGTGCAGACGAATATGATGATATAATGAGGAGAGGGAGTAGGAAGTTGTCTCATGTACTCAATCCTGAGATACTCACTAGTGTCGGAGATCTCTCTAAGTGGGATATTTAGGTAAGAGTGGCGCAGCTGAGCAATGGTGCTCACTCAGACCTTCGGCAAGGTGGCCAGTACTGAAACAAATTGTCTCAATAGAATACGAGCGTTCAAGAAAGGAGTGCCCTCAGTCTGCCCCTCTTATAATTCAAGGTGATAGAGGAGGGAGAGGGACGGAGGCCAGGAGGCGAGAGAACGAGCGTAGTGGTGACACGTCTTATCTGTGAGTATACTGACAGGGTTATATGGTCTCTCTATCTATGAAGACTACTCTGGGAGCGACATAGGATATGAGATAAGAGCATCTTCAATCTGCACAGCGTCAGCAAACACATGCACAAGGTAATTAGATGATAAGCAGTTTAAGTCACACCTACCACACAGAGAGACATCATATGTAGAACTCGATTGGAGAGGAGCACAAGGGTTCTCTTGATAGCTTCAGCGGACACATATAGTGGATTGTGGGAGTAGGATGCGAAAGTGACTAGGGTGTACTCTCTCTATCACTCACACACTATTCTCTTACAGATCAGTGACGGCATCTGGGGTAAGAAGGTGCCTCTAGCTGCGTCTCGAACAAGGCCATCACATAAGCGTGACATTTCTTGTAGGATGAGCGTGAAGCTGATACGCTCTTCTTGGATAGGGGGGGAGAGAGAACGTAAGTCACGGGAAGTAGGTCCCTATCTGAACATTGTTATACATGAGACAATGCACTGTGACCTATACAGTCTCTGATACAATTTGATAGAGTGGCGTGTATGGTCAGTGTCCATGTTCTGACACAAGTGTGCATCTGATTAGCTGATGGTCACGGCTGCTCATAGTCTACAACTCACAATGCCTATAGTGCTAGACAGTGGATTGGAGGGGGCAGTATCGTGCGCCTTGAACAAAAGAATGGGAGAGATGCATGAGAGAAGTGACGATCTGACACAAGGTGGCCGCAGATCGACGAATGATGAGGACTGGAATAGGTGTTAAAGGGAGTGCGAGCACGGGGTGTGTGGTAAATTGGGGGGGGTGTGTATAGTAGGAAATGAGATAGGAAGTGTTGTCAAGGTTGAGTGACTCTCTCGTGCTAGACTAGGATGGGGAGCGAGGTGAAGTTATAAGGGGAGGGGCGGGGCAGAAGTTGCTCACGTGTGTTAGGTATTTTATATGTTACCGCTGATGGTCTGTGGTTATTGTGCACGCTGGCATGACTATGTCGCTGGCTGGTAGTTTGGTCAGTTTTTTGAGAGTAAGGCTTGTCAAATTAATGGTTGTAGCTTAAGGAATTAAAGATTCAGGTTTAGCAGAAGGTGGTAAATGTAGTGTTGTAACAGCGCAATGTTATGGGGCGGTAGGTTTTTGGCATGAGGGGAGAGTATGCACACATGGTTATTATTACAGGGATTGTAGGGTTGTTAAGTCTGATTTAGGTGGGGGACGAGTTTTACGAAAGGTTAAGGCTCTGAAAGTTGACTTAATGCTGTGGGGTGGGTTGATTTTTTGGATTGGCACGGGGGTCAAGAAAAGGTGGTAGCGGTTTTTGACGACACAAATAGACTCGTTTTTCAGCTAGATTTGTGGGGTGTTGGAGATAGTATAGTGAATTGGGGGTAGGGTTCGGCTGTAAATGGACAAGACACCAGATCTGCCTCAAGATAATGAAGGATATTGAAAAACGAACATATCAGCTAATTTTTTGGGAAGCAGTGTCAGGGGTGTTTCGAGTAGCGAGAGAGAATTTTAGGCAGAACAAGTACAGAAATGCGTCAATATTTAATGTACGATTTTTGAAATGTTTGTGTATTGGTAGGGGAGTACTGTCTTGATTGGTATGGGGGGGGGAGTGAGGTTACAACAAAAGAGATTAACTAATGATCGATTTATATTCAGGCATATGAATATTTCTTGCGTAGCATATAGAAAGTCGATATAAAATTGTTAATTAGGAAGGGGTTTGGGTGGGAAAATTCCTAAGATCAGGTAGACTGTTGAATGAGTTGATAGAGTTTGGTTATAAGGTGTGGAGTAGACTGAAGGAGGTATAATTCTAGTGGTATTTACAATTCCGGAGGGATCAGTGGGAAATATCTCGGGGCCGTTGCAATTAATAAGTTAGTGTGCAATAAGTACTAATTCATACCGTTTCAATCGACTGGAATTGGAGCCGTATAAAAAAGAATTACCATTCTCTCTATATTGAGTGGGGGTGGGAGGTAACATAGCCTGAACAACCTACACACTTTTAACATTTGTTTGCCCGAAAAAGCCAGGAAAACCAACACACTATCAATATTTGGGTTGCCTGAACAAGCCAGGAACACCTACACACTATTAACATTTGTTTGCCCGAAAAAGCCAGGAAAACCAACACACTATCAATATTTGGGTTGCCTGAACAAGCCAGGAACACCTACACACTATTAACATTTGTTTGCCCGAAAAAGCCAGAAAACCAACACACTATCAATATTTGGGTTGCCTGAACAAGCCAGGAACACCTACACACTATTAACATTTGTTTGCCCGAAAAAGCCAGGAAAACCAACACACTATCAATATTTGGGTTGCCTGAACAAGCCAGGAACACCTACACACTATTAACATTTGTTTGCCCGAAAAAGCCAGGAAAACCAACACACTATCAATATTTGGGTTGCCTGAACAAGCCAGGAACACCTACACACTATTAACATTTGTTTGCCCGAAAAAGCCAGGAAAACCAACACACTATCAATATTTGGGTTGCCTGAACAAGCCAGGAACACCTACACACTATTAACATTTGTTTGCCCGAAAAAGCCAGGAAAACCAACACACTATCAATATTTGGGTTGCCTGAACAAGCCAGGAACACCTACACACTATTAACATTTGTTTGCCCGAAAAAGCCAGGAAAACCAACACACTATCAATATTTGGGTTGCCTGAACAAGCCAGGAACACCTACACACTATTAACATTTGTTTGCCCGAAAAAGCCAGGAAAACCAACACACTATCAATATTTGGGTTGCCTGAACAAGCCAGGAACACCTACACACTATTAACATTTGTTTGCCCGAAAAAGCCAGGAAAACCAACACACTATCAATATTTGGGTTGCCTGAACAAGCCAGGAACACCTACACACTATTAACATTTGTTTGCCCGAAAAAGCCAGGAAAACCAACACACTATCAATATTTGGGTTGCCTGAACAAGCCAGGAACACCTACACACTATTAACATTTGTTTGCCCGAAAAAGCCAGGAAAACCAACACACTATCAATATTTGGGTTGCCTGAACAAGCCAGGAACACCTACACACTATTAACATTTGTTTGCCCGAAAAAGCCAGGAAAACCAACACACTATCAATATTTGGGTTGCCTGAACAAGCCAGGAACACCTACACACTATTAACATTTGTTTGCCCGAAAAAGCCAGGAAAACCAACACACTATCAATATTTGGGTTGCCTGAACAAGCCAGGAACACCTACACACTATTAACATTTGTTTGCCCGAAAAAGCCAGGAAAACCAACACACTATCAATATTTGGGTTGCCTGAACAAGCCAGGAACACCTACACACTATTAACATTTGTTTGCCCGAAAAAGCCAGGAAAACCAACACACTATCAATATTTGGGTTGCCTGAACAAGCCAGGAACACCTACACACTATTAACATTTGTTTGCCCGAAAAAGCCAGGAAAACCAACACACTATCAATATTTGGGTTGCCTGAACAAGCCAGGAACACCTACACACTATTAACATTTGTTTGCCCGAAAAAGCCAGGAAAACCAACACACTATCAATATTTGGGTTGCCTGAACAAGCCAGGAACACCTACACACTATTAACATTTGTTTGCCCGAAAAAGCCAGGAAAACCAACACACTATCAATATTTGGGTTGCCTGAACAAGCCAGGAACACCTACACACTATTAACATTTGTTTGCCCGAAAAAGCCAGGAAAACCAACACACTATCAATATTTGGGTTGCCTGAACAAGCCAGGAACACCTACACACTATTAACATTTGTTTGCCCGAAAAAGCCAGGAAAACCAACACACTATCAATATTTGGGTTGCCTGAACAAGCCAGGAACACCTACACACTATTAACATTTGTTTGCCCGAAAAAGCCAGGAAAACCAACACACTATCAATATTTGGGTTGCCTGAACAAGCCAGGAACACCTACACACTATTAACATTTGTTTGCCCGAAAAAGCCAGGAAAACCAACACACTATCAATATTTGGGTTGCCTGAACAAGCCAGGAACACCTACACACTATTAACATTTGTTTGCCCGAAAAAGCCAGGAAAACCAACACACTATCAATATTTGGGTTGCCTGAACAAGCCAGGAACACCTACACACTATTAACATTTGTTTGCCCGAAAAAGCCAGGAAAACCAACACACTATCAATATTTGGGTTGCCTGAACAAGCCAGGAACACCTACACACTATTAACATTTGTTTGCCCGAAAAAGCCAGGAAAACCAACACACTATCAATATTTGGGTTGCCTGAACAAGCCAGGAACACCTACACACTATTAACATTTGTTTGCCCGAAAAAGCCAGGAAAACCAACACACTATCAATATTTGGGTTGCCTGAACAAGCCAGGAACACCTACACACTATTAACATTTGTTTGCCCGAAAAAGCCAGGAAAACCAACACACTATCAATATTTGGGTTGCCTGAACAAGCCAGGAACACCTACACACTATTAACATTTGTTTGCCCGAAAAAGCCAGGAAAACCAACACACTATCAATATTTGGGTTGCCTGAACAAGCCAGGAACACCTACACACTATTAACATTTGTTTGCCCGAAAAAGCCAGGAAAACCAACACACTATCAATATTTGGGTTGCCTGAACAAGCCAGGAACACCTACACACTATTAACATTTGTTTGCCCGAAAAAGCCAGGAAAACCAACACACTATCAATATTTGGGTTGCCTGAACAAGCCAGGAACACCTACACACTATTAACATTTGTTTGCCCGAAAAAGCCAGGAAAACCAACACACTATCAATATTTGGGTTGCCTGAACAAGCCAGGAACACCTACACACTATTAACATTTGTTTGCCCGAAAAAGCCAGGAAAACCAACACACTATCAATATTTGGGTTGCCTGAACAAGCCAGGAACACCTACACACTATTAACATTTGTTTGCCCGAAAAAGCCAGGAAAACCAACACACTATCAATATTTGGGTTGCCTGAACAAGCCAGGAACACCTACACACTATTAACATTTGTTTGCCCGAAAAAGCCAGGAAAACCAACACACTATCAATATTTGGGTTGCCTGAACAAGCCAGGAACACCTACACACTATTAACATTTGTTTGCCCGAAAAAGCCAGGAAAACCAACACACTATCAATATTTGGGTTGCCTGAACAAGCCAGGAACACCTACACACTATTAACATTTGTTTGCCCGAAAAAGCCAGGAAAACCAACACACTATCAATATTTGGGTTGCCTGAACAAGCCAGGAACACCTACACACTATTAACATTTGTTTGCCCGAAAAAGCCAGGAAAACCAACACACTATCAATATTGGTTGCCTAACAAGCAGGAAACCAACAGACTATCAAATGTAAAAACTCTAATAAAAAGGCAAGAGAATAAATAACCAAGAATAGGTAAAACGCAATAATCGTGTGTATACGAAGCATGGTCTGTATATATAAGAGAAAAATACCATCTTATAACCGGCGATTCATGTCTTGTCTATCATTGCTGACTAGTGACACACCATAAAATATAGCGTGAAGCTGATGTTCACGGTAACGTATTTATAATAAGAATAGTAGTACTAATATAAATAATAATTGATACTTACAAAGCCGCACCCCTCGCTTACAGTAATAAACATGGGATCACATCGCTTACATAAGAATAATAAAATACATATAAGTAGCGACGCGCATGTCATGAAATTTCATTGCCTAAAACCACTGAAATGACAGTATGGACACATAGGCTACGGTTATCGTATGAAGAAATGTACGAGAATTCCATGAAGTGTTTATTAATGTGTGAAGAAAAAGCTTTGTCCTATCTTTTTAAATATTCTTACCGCAAACAAAAGCGTATAATAGAGGATTTTAAAATCTCGCTGTTAAACGTGCTCTAAAAGGTCTTAGATAGCACCTCACTGTAAAGGAAATTCTGCGATGTTGCACCAAAGATAACTTGAAGTGAACGCGTGACAACATTAGATTGGCGTTATGGTAAGTATTTTGACGATATCAGCGTCTTCAAAAATAAAATATATATATATATATACACAAGAGCCGCAAGTGTCTACGACGAGCCATCGGAGGACACACCGTCCGTTTTGGCAATAACTAAGGTCAAGTTTTATTTTCGACTTATCAAGTCATACGAGCAATCAGCCGTGTCTATCAAAGCCCTTACTCATGTTGAGCTTTGTAATTCGTCCGTGAAGGTGATACTGATAGGTTGTAGGGTATGCGCATCAGTGGGGCATCTGTGGACTGTAGATTGAAACAGAGCACACTAGACACAACATGACACAGGAGCCACTATACTCAAAAGAAACTGCAGACATTCTAGACACAAATGAAGCAGAGCACTGACCTAGGAATGCATAACTGATCTTGTTCTAGAAGCTGTTCCGCACGCGCTGTCCTTAGGCAGGATATCAACTCCCTCATCGAGTCCTGTGTACAAATTTCGACGTAACTGCTGATCATGACCTTATTTGTGTCTTCGCGGGAGACAACCTAAATTCAGTGGTTTAATGTTCCACTTAGTGTTTAAAGTATGTTTATGTTAACTGGCCGATTAGCATGGAATACTAGTTTTTTATATTTCAGAGAGGACAAGGTATAGATATGTATATCTAATCAATATAGATTATGTGCAGTGCATATATTTCATTGACATATATAATGACTCTACAATAATTAGGTAAAAAAAATAAGTAAAAAAATGTAAATACATTTGTCTTTATCATAAAATCACCTCGCATAACACGTAGCAGCTCCCCTTATGTGCTGGTGTGCACATGCGGCTTAAAAGCCTTACAAGCTAAGGATTTGCTTCTCTAGTGTTGTAAATCTAAAATCTTTATTGTAAAGTAAGTTAGTTGATTACTCTAATAATAACTAGATTTTAACTAACATTATAAATCCATAATCCTGTGTTTAAATATTGATGGAAAAAGCTATTTACTACGACAATGAGACATTTTTATCGCAAAATATATTTGAGAAATATTTTACAAGGGTTTTCATTAGCCTAAATTAATTTGCGATTTTATTTTTATCTTGTTATATTATAACTTCAAATCATGTACATAACTTATGTGAGCTGTACTGTATGGAATTACCCAAATTAATCTACGTAATCATAACAATTTAGGAAAATAGTTGTTGTTATTTTTAAATTAAATTTTTATATTTCTAGTTGTTTTTATTTTACGTGTTTTAACAGATTAAAAATACTCTTATAATATGTATTATAAATGTTTTAAAAGCTTTTATATTTTTTAGTTAGAATAACCAAATTGATTTACTTTAGAAACTATGCTACCAGTGTTCATTTACTTAGACTTATAACAAACGTTTGGATTTTCACAACACTGCTGTATTTGCTAGAGTTTCAAATTCATAACAAGTATATAAACAATTCAGTTGTAAAAAATGAAATAGAACAAAGGAACACTTCATTGCATGACAATTATTATAGAACAAACAAATAATGCATTTATAAAATAATTGTTAAGAACAACCAAGATATTCGGTTTATAATTAGTTAGTGTAAACCGTCATTTTCAGTGCACCATACAACTGAATCACCGTACGGTCTTTAACAGGTATAGTTTTTAAAAAAATTACACAAATGCCATGTTTAAAATAGTGAATTTAACAATTGTCATCTGTATCACATAGACTCAATACAACTATTCGAACGTAATCTGTATAAAGCAATACATCGTCATCGACTAAATTCAGTATCTACATACACACTCATCGGACCTAAATCTGTATCAATACACTCATCAAACTAAATCTGTATCAATACACTCATCGAACAAAATCCGTATCAACACTCATCGAACTATCTTGTAAACAATACACTCATCGAACTAAATCTGTATCAATACACTCATCGAACTAAATCTGTTCATACACTCATCGAACTAAATCCGTATCAATACACTCATCAAACTAATATCGGTATCAATACACTCATCGAACTAAATATGAGTACTATACCCCATCCAACGAGATATGTATCAATATCAATACACTCATCGAACTAAATCTGTGCATACACTCACGATCAACTAAATCGTACCTGTAAAGACTCACAAACTTTTCCACTAACTCTGTCGAAGTAAAAAAGTAATCACTAATGTAGTTTCCCTAGCACCACCGAGGTTAAGCCCGAGCTTTGCTAGAAGCGCCACCACAGCCGATTATCGTGTTCAAAGCCGGAAACGTGTTCTATTATTTGCATGTGTACATAGTATGGTCTACTGTGTTCTACTTAGTACGTGTTATCAGTAGTATGTTCTGCTGTGTATCAATTATTACTTGTGAAAATATAGGATAGCTGATGTGCTGTCTGTGTATCTAGTATTACTTGTGTATGTACGTATGTTCTGCTGACAGAGTTCTATTATACTTTGTGTGCACTAGGTATGTCTGCTGTGTTCTACTTATACTTGTGTATGTAGTATGTTCTGCTGTGTTCAATTAGGACGTGTGTATGTAGCGATGTCTGCTGACAGTGTCTCTGTATACTTCTACATGTGTATGTAGGTATGATTCTGCTGTTTGGCTATATTACGTGTGTATGTAGGTATGTTCTGACTGTGTCTATTTTACTTGTGAATATATCAGTATGTTCTGCGGTGCTACCATTAAGATAATGTAAATGATATATATTATCATTGATAGATTTATAGCTATGTTCAAAGAGATCTCAGATTGGTATGGTCAGGGTAAAATGGTGTGTATGCTCAGCTTGATTTGTGGTATTGTGGATGTTAACGGTGGGTTAGGATCAATTCAAACTATTTAAATATGTGAATGAACATATGGGTGCCAGCTTCATTAGGCACGTATATGGGAAATAGCGTAACAACCTAGTGAAGCAAAATACAACAGTTTAAAAAATAAATACATATACTAAATATAATCTTGTATTAATATATCAAACCTATAGAATATATATATTCAAATGAAAATGAAATATTCAACTGTATCTCAAAATGAGAGTGCAACAAGTGTACACATGTCAAACATAATCTTAAGCGCTAAAGAGTTACATGCGAAGTCGCGACATCCGTGTGTGTGCCGCAGTCTTACATGCACACTGATAGCTCTATGTAATGCTGCCTTATGGATGCTTCAGTTTTCAAGGTATTTAGTGAAGTAATTACTAAGATCAGGTGCGAGATCAGATGGTTCCCAGTCAGCAGCGACCCCTCACCCTCTCATATGTACTGGTAGATCCTAGAACATAAAGTGTATGACAGCACTGCACCACAGTAGATTCAAACACTGTGACGGAGTCGTAGCTATACCGTCTACTGGTCTCTAACTCTAATTGTACTGTTTGGGTAGGCCCTTGGCCTCAACCACGGTTTTTGATACACTAAAAGATGGTGTGCGTCAGTTTTTTGGCACGGTTGTCGATGGGGCGGTCGAGTGGGCACATTGGTCGAGTGGTGGGGGGGGGCGGGGGTGGGGGGTGGGGGGGGGGGGGAGGGGGGGGGGCGGGGGGGGGGGGGGTGGGGGGATGGGGGGAGGGGTGGGGTGGGGGTGGGGGGGGGGGGGTGGAGGGGGAGGGGGGGGCGGGGGGGGGGTGGGGGGGGGGGGGGCGGTGGGGGGGGGAGGGTGGGAGGGGGGGGGAGGGGGGGGGGGGGGGGGGGAGTGGAGGTGGGGAGGGGAGGGGGAGGGGGTGGGAGGGATGGGCGGGAGGAGGGGAGGGAGGGGGGGGGGGGGAGGGGGGGGGGGGGCACGGGTCGAGTGGGTCTCATTGTCGACTGGCACACAGTGGTCGAGTGCTGGGCACATATGGCGTCTAGTGGCGGCACATTGGAGTCGAGTGCACGGTGGTCTCGTGGGCACATGCGTACGAGTGGGGCACATGTGGTCCACGGGGCAGGTGGTCGAGGGCACATGGTGAGTGGGCACATTGGTCGAGTGGGGCACATTGTCGAGTGGGACGCACGGTGGTCAGAGTGCACGGTGCGTAAGTGGGACTCGTGCCTGGCTGACTGGGTAACGAGAGTCTGTGTGTGTGTCCCTGAGAGCCAAGGTTTGTGTCCCGGCCATGGTGTACCGGAGTTAGGAAATCATAGGCTGGGAGATTGCAATCTGGTCCATCATAGCCATTGCCTATGAACGCTGCGTCACTCGCTCAATACGGCCTACAAAGAACGTAGACGAAAGATTCATCTCGTATAGAAGGAGCTTCGTATATGCTATGATAAGACACAATAGTTTCCTTCATGGGGTCACCAGTGATGATTGTAGAGCTCGCAGTGACTGATGCCTAGCCAAAAAATAGTTCTAAGCTATGGCTTTAGTTTGTTATACTCAGGTTTACGAGCATGTGGACCTAGCCAAACTATTTTCTGTTTCAGTTACAACAATACATTAGTAAGTAGAGGAGCTACCCAGCACGGTTTTTACAGATGATCATCAAGGTGATCGGTACTCTCGGCCCTGACGAAAGGTTACAGATGCACGCTATCATCTAGTTATATATGTATATCTTCACCGAAGCGAGTATTGCCAAACAAGCATGACGAATACCCTCGCTGGGGTCGACCAATTAAGCGAATGGGTTTTTAAAAAAAGGGGGGTGGGTGGGTAATGTCGAGACCAATAATGCTTCTTGTTGTTCACTTGCGTTGTTCCTTCACAGAATAACAGTGATTCGTAGTGTATCGTCTCACATCGTCTACACCGAAGGTCCTGCTTCAAGCCCCACGAAAACTTCCTTTGTAATTTGTAAAAATGTGGTTTGTACCGTTCTTCTACCACTTTTGTGAACATGCTGACCTCGCTAGATCGGCAAATCAGAGTTTATGGTGGCAAGCTTGTGTTGAAGGGTGAGTGAAGAGTAGATAACCTCTGAATGTCTCGAGACCACATTGCTCGGTGGTCCCCCCACCATGTTTGATTTCTTCTGCGGTAGTTTGACCGTTTCTCCCCCCCCCCCTTTCTTTGCACTATCCATGAACAAGTCTGCGCATATGCTACGCCGCGAAGCGTATCTAAGTAGATATAAAATTCACAAGAGCCGCGTATGTCAAATGAGCATGCTGATGGCCCTCGCTGGGTCGACCAATCACAGTTGGCAAGCGTATAGTACACTTACTTAACATTTAAATGGCCATTAATTTCAAATGAATCTGCTCAAATATAGAGCAAGTAAAATCATTCTAAAAATTAAAAGTCTTACGGTTTAATTTCTTTGTGGTTTAGAAGCTGTTTTGAAAAAACCTCCAATAATTTAGAACTTCAATTGTAGAATTATTTGCCGAAGCTGAACTTAGCGTCAATGAATTGCGTCGTCGTGGTTTTCATAAGTGGGGCGCAATCATTGACAACATCATCTACTTTCAACAGAACGATACCTCGGATCTCATATAATTACGCCTCGTCGCGCAAACCAAGTTCATCAGGTAAGATTCTTATAAACGTTTGTTTTGATGTTTGACCATCAACGACCGTCAAACGAGATTACGTAATCAAATACCCATATCTCGCCTACCACCGCCACCCACCTCCCCTGTTTTTTCTCTTACAGAGCCACAGCATGTACACAGGCCAGTATCGTTGTTAACAATGGCAATCCAATCCATGTAGGGTAAAGCGTCCAACACATAGTCTTTTCTTGGATCCATACGATGGCTTCCGTCGCATGCTCAAACCTACACAAAAGCCTTGCCTACAAGGTTGACCTGTGAGCCCGTACCCCTCCCCCACTGTGTACCTCCCCCACCCCCATTCCCCCACGCGACTATCACTTTGTCTGTTTTTTGACAATAATGATCGAAATTATCACAGTAACATAAAAACAAACTTCAACTGTAATCTTTGTGACCGCGTATTTTAGTAGCTTTCAAAATTATTGTAACAAACTGTCTTTTTTAATCATTCTGTCTGTTATAGTAGCATTAATCATGTCCACAATTTAGCGTATTTTTTGTTTGAGAAATCCTGCTTTTCTGTTTATTTGCAATCTTTTGTCATCGTTATCTTTTATGCAAAGGACTGAAATTATTTGCATGTTCAATCTCTGTAAACGATAAAACCAATCATGATTATTGTCTTAGCAGTGACCTCCATTTTTGCGTATCAATTTTGGACCCTTTGATGAGATCTTCATCCCAGCTAATACCTCTCAATCATATACAACGGTTACAAGGTTTAAACGGGTTCAATCCATCTACTACTGTGGACAATTTTAACTTGTCAATCATCTCTTACTGAGACAAGTGTTAACTTGCCAAAATACGAAAAGAAATATTGAATCGAATTACGTTCAAAAGAAATAACGATATACATAATAGTTATGTCAAGTACGTTTGAAAACAACCTTTGATTGAAATCTCTAAATATAACCCTAAGTAGAGAGCACTAAATAAACAATGTTAGTTTAAATACTTCAAGCTAGCGACCTTATTAAAAGTCTCTACTATAAATTCACAGGGGCGTCCACATAAGTACAAAATACAAACGAAAATAAAAAGGCAAAGGGAGTTATAGTAATACAGGTTTGATCTCCGAACAAGTTAATGTAAAGCCTTTGTATAAAGTTCTTACTATAATTTGGAAATTTTAATGCTCAATGCAAATGGCCTAAGGCGATTGCGATTCCTTCTGTGTCTCGCCAGCCTAAGGTGGTTAACAAAGTGTGAATTTGAAAAACATCCAGAGTATGAGTATAATAAATGATAAAATTGTTGTAGTAAATATCAGAGCCATCTCTTTCCATACTAGCCTTAGCGATCGGAAGTTGGTGGGCCTAACTGGGTCTACAAGATACATTACAATGCTATTGGCCTGTCCAGGTGTGTGTAGCCATACTTCCCGAACACATCCATGGTGTTGTCATCCACGGCAATCGGCCTCAGCCCCAAGAATGTTGTAGGTTCAACACATTTTATAAGCCGCGGTGATTAAATAAATGTTGCTACGAATATATATTTGAATTCACGAAATATCTTACCCCGGAAACCAAGAAAATGAGAACGACACAGATTGGGAGTGACATATATTCAATAATAAAGACTGTTCAATAGTCAAGGTACAACATCTTAGACGTATATATTTTAGCGCCATAATAGATTTGACTATAAACGTATAAAGTAGAAGAGGAGTTAAAAAACAGTTAAATATTTGAGGTAAATAGATCTAACTACATAAGAAATTTATGGACAGTTTAATAATTGAAGGTAAAAATAACATAATTGAGCGTAGAACTTGAATATATATATCAGCAGTTAATTGGTGGACCTTAATCTTTTAACATTGAATATGTTAATATGTTAAAATGTAGTACAAAATCTTATAACGTTGAATATGTTAAGTTCTGTTAATCACAAACAGGGTCGTCAAGCAGAGTAACACACGTGACATTGCTGGGTCGCTTTAGATTACCAGACAGATCAAGAACCCTGCAACTATTGGATTAAGTAATAACTGATGATTAACGTATATTGGCACCGAGAGATATTACCAGTTATATGGCGCACGAGAGATATGAACGGTATTGGCACACGGAGAATATATTCACGTATATGGCACACACGATAATTAACTTATATGGCACACGGAGTATATTTCACGTTATATGCGCACGAAGAATATTCACGTTTATATGCACACGAGAGATTATTCAAGTTATAAGGCGCACGAGAGATATATTCACTTATATGGGCACACGAGAGATTATTCACGTTATATGGCACTGAGATATATTCACTTATATGGCACACGAGAATATATTCACGTTATATGGAACACGGAGAGATATTCACGTAAGGCACATGAGAGAATATTCACGTTATACGGCCAATGAAGATATATTCACGTTATATGGCGCACGAGAGATATATTCACGTATATGGCACACAGAGAGAGATATAATTAAATAATGATGGTCCTTTTACTTTTAAAAAAACAATTGAAAGCATTTTTTTTTTTGTATCCTTCTATAATGTATGTAATATTTTTTTTGAACTCTGAACTGAAACCAATAACATATATGTATTAAGTCAGTTACTTAAAACAAAATTCTTGAGGAGATTGGTATCAACAGAGGCCAGATGCACGTTGGCTCTTCATTCTCCTCACAGTGCACTTAGTCAAATATGATCAACAGTGCAGCATTAGTCAATATACAAACAGTGGCAGCATTAGTCAAATATGAAAGGGAGTGCAGCATTAGCAAATATAGACAACAGTGGCAGCATTAGTCAAATATGACAACAGTGCAGCATTATTCAAATATCTCAACATGGGTCGAGCATTAGTCAAATATGACAACAGTGGCATCATTAGTCAAATATGACAACAGTGGCAGCATTAGTCAAATATGACAACAGTGCGAAGTTGTCAAATATGACCAAAAGTTCAGCATATCAAATATACAACATGTGCACATTATCAAATGACAACAGTGCAGCAATTAGCAATATATGAACAAAAACATGCAGCATTAGTCAAATATGACAACAGTGAGCCATTGTTCCAAAGAACTACATGCAGCATTAGTCAAATATGACAACAAGCAGCATAGTCAAATAGAAAACAGTGGGCACATAGTCAAATATACAACATGGCAGCAATTATCAAATATACACAGTGGCACTAGATCAAATATGACAACAGTGCAGCATAGGTCAAATATGAACTCATCAGAGCATTATCAAATATGACAACATTGGCAGCATTAGTCAAATATGACAACATGCAGCACTAGTCAAATATGACATTACTGTACGAGCTGCATCTAGATCAATGAGACAACAGCAGCATATCAGAAATGATGACAACAATGCACAGTGATCAAACAGTGGCAGCAGCGCTGTAGTCAAATCATGCACAATCAGATGCAGCATAGTCAAAACTATGAGCATCAGTTGGCAGCATTTGTGTCAAAGTATGACAACTGTGGCAGCATTAGTCAAATATGACAACAGTGGCTGCATTAGCTCAAATATATGACAACAGATGCAGCATTAGTCAAATAACAACATGGCAGCATAATCACATAGGAAATCCAGTGCAGCATGATCAAATATACAACATGCACAGAGTCAAATATGACAACAGTGGCGACATTTGGCCACGATATGCCAACTGATGGGAAAATATATCTCTAACAGCAGAGCTAATATCACTAACTTGCAACCATAGTCAAAGAGACAACATGCAGCATAGTCAAATATACTCAACTTGATAACCCCAAACAGTACGATCATAACTTAGACCTACTTTCCGAAAGTCTGTTCTCGCACTACAGTGTAGGAGCCATCTAAATAAAAGGCAGATACTAGTAAGCTGATCAAAGTGAGTCACATAAAAGTCAATCACTAAACGTATCACATAAAGTCAAACACTAACCGTGCTCACATAAAGTTCCCCCCCCCCCCCATCAAACATTAAACTAGATCACATAAAGGCTAACAGAAACTGATCACATAAAGTCAAACCATTTATCGTGAGTCACATAAATCAAACCTGAAACTGATCTCAATAAATGCAAACATGACACGTGAGCACAAAATCAACACGAAACGGGAGTCACATAAAGCAAACACAAATGCGGAGTCACAAAAAGACATAAATTAAACGTGAGCACATAAAGCACAACCCTAAATTGAGTCACAAAAGGAAAACATTTAACGTGAGTGCACAGAAATACAAACACTAAACGTAAGTCCATAAAGTCAAACGACTATAAGTGATCACATAAAGTCCAAACACTATCGAGATATTTTATAGTATACCCTTAGATTAAACCTTTAGAGTTGTATGTAGTAAAAAAATGGGATTAGGAGACATGGTCAACGCGTCAAGCCATGGCGACGTGGACAGCAGCGTCATCGTTTGCGAGGTAAGAGGGGTCGTGGATTCTTGTCGGACAATACGTTTGAAGAGATAGTAATTCAGTTGAGTTGGTCGCATTATTGAGGTTAGGCGTGGTAGAGGAGATAATTGTTTTAGCATCCTATCCATTGTACCGTATCAAACAGACCAAACAATATTATATCATTGGCAAAACGACATTCTGTGCGAGGTATAACCCCACGCTGACAAATAACAAAGAGACTGACGCATATATATTTCTTCTCATCCCCAAGACGCCCGTTTGTCTTTATGGAACAGGCTCACAAAGGCAAGTCTGCACGGATGAAACAAAGAGCCTTGCAAGATGATCAAGGGTCAGCTAGTGCGAGTAGACTATGATCACCTATAGATTACCGCCTTCTCTACAAGATTGGAGCGCGTCCATAGCGACATTGGGTTCAGAAATAGTGTGAAAGATACAACATGTCTCCCTTGTAACTCATAGCATCTCTTGCGAGATATAAAGATCGGTCGCCTCTTAACTTATAGATCTGTCATTCCCTGGTAACAAAGGATATTAAACTGTTGGCCTCTTAATCATGCTTCAGTCTTTTTAGATTGAAAGTAAAATGACGAGTCGTTTCAGGTCTCTTAGCGCTGATACATTCTGAGACATAATCTTATGATAAGTAAGTGGCGGACGCGTTTTAACGTTGTCAGATAACATTTTTGAACAAATAAATTATAAAGTTTTGAAAACAAATTTTAATGAAATTAAAAACTAATACTTTTATATCATTGCTGGATTTTGTTTGAATATATTTCTATTTCTAGCCAGTACATGCTAGACTAAGCGTTTATAGGAAAAAATTAGAAAAAGCGACGCTGCGTCGAGGCCATGGTTTGTATCTTAAAAAAGTTTTATCATAAACGTCATACACATCTATGTTAACATAGGAAGATGTAGGCAATGTTCTGTGGGTAGGCGATGTTTTGTTAGGCTGAGTCTTGTTTTTTAAAATAGTTTAGTGCGAAACAGTACGATTTATTAGGCTTTTTAGCGGACCAGGTTGGAAATTAGAATGCTCGTGGGTCATAACTTGGAAGAAAGAATTTTGATTGGCTCGGTGAGTATTTCAATCGTAACAAACCTCGATCACATTAGTAATTAAGAGAAGATGAGAGTTTAAGTTGCATTCTCCTCCGCCAATATGTATGACGCCTGTTTCTTTTAGGTTAATTATTACGTACCTCGGTCTGCATGGTATTCTTTGTCAATGACATCTGCACGCTTTCTGTGTCGTTTTGTGTGTTGGGGGGGGGGTTGTAAATAAGATGAAGTGGTGGAGATAGTTTGTAAGGAATATTTATAGAATTCACTTGTCGATAGACAAAGAAGAAACGAATTAATGACAACTTCCAATGCTGCGTTATTTAGAATTCATAAATTATTGATCTTCTGAAAATATTTATTATTTTTATAAATAAACTAGCTCTAGTTTACAATATATTTAGGAAGAAATAAAAACATGAAGTGTAGCAACAAATTCTTTGTCCAGATATGATAAGAAAACTTCGGCATAATGTTTAAAAAGAGAATGAGAACGTGAAGTAAATCATTCGGGAGTTGGTGGGTGCGAGCAGGACATGTCATTATATAACTTTAGTGTAACTGTATTAGATCGGAGTTAACAAACAGCGATTCGCATTGTACAATATATGAGTACAAATTTATTTATACTAGGTTACTTTAAACACTGGTAATAACAATAGTCTGAAAAACAAGAATAGATTATAGGCTGGGCTTACTAACAGTACTTATGAAATGAGCCAGCGGATCGGCAGAAAGAATTCTGCAAACCAAGCGATATTTAATTAAACATCTTTAAGAGTCCATTTAAATTATTTTATTTTCGTGCCGCTCACTATAAATTTTGTCTTCTCAATTCGTGAACGAATACTGCTTTATGATAATCTAAAAACAAAGATTATAATAAATTTTAGAATACATTTACTTTTAGATAATCAGAACTAATTACTACAAATCAAATTAACACTATTACAACAAAGTGTTATTATTATTTAAAATAAAAAAATTATAGATTAATTTAGTCGAGTTTACGTTAATCTTTCGTTAAGTCTATTTAAAACATCCGTTCTCTATTCATTTCTTTTGTTTTTTTTTTGGACCAGGCGATTAATTACGCCATTCCTAACACTTTATGAAATGCTACAAGTGTTGCGCATTAACGTGGGCGGTCACTGCAACCTTACACCCTATTTGCAAATATTTAACTTGCTTATTAACCTCTCCCACTCACCTTTAATCTAACGAGTTTGTATTTTACAAGTTTATTAAAAAATATATATTTTGGTTTGGATTTTTATGTGAATCAATAATACTATAAAATCTAAAATAAAATATGATATATATATATATAATTGGCAAGGTATTGTGTTTATCCTTGATATCATCCACTATTTATGACAGAATGTAGACGTGTACTTAATGAACAGATAACGCCCCATACACATAATACCTGATAATGTTTATATTTTATATACCTAAGCATTTCCGCCTGGACAAAATCCCCATACGGGTAAGGGAGTATTTTAAAGGGTTAAAATCATCAGTAACTTAACACGAAAATAATACAGCACCACCAGATCAATAAATTTAGATATTTTGCTAATTTGATCCTTTGAACGTGAAATACGAATCGATTAAAGTGAAAAAAATGTTTTCCTTGGTATAAGCATCCCACACAAATATAATGTCTCCCAGAAAGTAGAGTCGCCAGGATACGTTTGTATGTGTTGGAAGTGTGATTTTGGGGGGATGGGGGGGTGGGGCGGATGTTTTGGATTTTGGGGGGTGGGGGCGGATTTACACATATGTTATTGAGAGTTTGTGTTGTACGAGATTAAGGCCAAACATTTCCGTTTATACAGAGAGGAAGATTCCCCCCGCCAACCGCTAAACTTTCTATACCGTTTAAATCCCGCCCCGACGTGGTTGATTACTGTGTGAGGAAGAGATTTCTTGGTGAAACCATCAAGAACGCAGAGGGGAGTGAAATAAACAGATGCTTTGACGTCGGTTGAATAAGGCTTCACGGTTTTGAAAATATCTGACGACCGAGGGTGAGGGGGGATGGAGAGTCGAGAATTGTTTTCAGAGTTACTGATTATGTCAACCCCGGCCCGCGCCCCCATCAGGGCTAACCAACTCTCTTTACTCCTACACCAGGGGCGCAGGTAAAACTTTTTTGGTCTAAGAGAGAGCCATAAACACCACATATGTTTGAAGAGTAATTCGTGAGAGCATACATTGCGTTTAAACTAAAAATTTCAAGAAAATTTTGCTTTTTGTGTAATTATAACACTAAAAGTACAGATAAATTTATTTTCGTGAATACTTTGTTAAAATAACTTGTGTTATCCTATTTTTATATGTAACAAAATATTTTAAATCAAGAGCAGTCTGAATAAACTTTAAAAAGAAATTTATAATCGAACATCTATTCTTAAGAGCTATATCTCAGTAGTCAAGAGACCACATCTGGCTCGCGAGCCATGGTTTCCCCGCGACAACTGCCCTACAAACGTTGTTCCCCAGTCTCCGTGGTACACCCATGTTCCTCAGTCCCGTCTTACACACGTTGTTGTGTTTTCACACCGTGTCGTTATAGATTGTTGGTCATTCACCCTTGATTTACACTAATTTCACACAAGTCTTTGTTCACATTTGTTAAAATAAAAAAATAAAAAATGATTGATTTTAAGTTTCAAAAGAAACATTTTATTCTTTATATTATTTTTATTCGTTTTTTTTGATAATGGTTCTGGGGGGGTGGTGGGGGGGGGGGGGGAGGGGACGGGAGGAGGGGTATGGGGTGGGGGAGGGGGGGGTTTGTGGCGGTGTGGGGGTCTGCTTGGTGGGGTGGGGGGTGTGTTAGAGTGGGTAGTGGGATAGTAGATATTTATTGCAGGGTACTATGAGGGTTCTGTTGTTTTTCGTGTTACACTTTGTGGGAGTGGTCGTTGGAGCATATTAGTATTAGGGGGGCGGTAGATTTTAAACATATGTTATGTATTATTTGTTTCGGGTATTTTGGTAGTGTAAAATATTACAGAGTGTGAGTTGTACGTAAAAGTTTACATAATGTTAATCCTGTAATAGATAGGAGGAGTGCTGAACTGTAGTATCTGGAGGTAAAGATATTAATCGCTCAGACTATAATGATGGGCTAGGTTTTTCTATACTCTATTATTTGGCTGTAGTGATAGCTTTCATCTACATATAAATAATATAAATTAGTCTTGATTACTTTACTAAGTCATTCCTTTTGTTGTAGAATGTTTCCTCTATAAAGTGCATTATAATGCGTTATACAATTTGTATCATGCTGAGCTCGACGCGGGTGAGACCTCTTGCCTATCGCCTGTGATGAGCCTAAACGTGTCTCTAGTTTCGTTACTGTCATGAATGTAATATGAGGTGAACACCGCGGAGGCCATTGCTAAGCAGACGTAGAGCTGATCTAGAGATGGCTCTGAGCCGTGTTAATTTGAGTCTTAGCCAATTATTATCTTCTTGCAGCGGGTATTCGAGTTGTCAATCGGAGGTGCGGCTTGAGACGGAAAACGCACTTGAATTGACACTGTTGCTTGATCTAGCTGCATTATTTAAAATAACAAAGAGCGTGGTAAATTATGTGAGCACCAGCAGACCAGCATCTGAGCTCGTTAACGTAACAAAACAAACAAGTAACAATCATCATGACAAGGCAGAACCCCACCACACATACACAAAGAAACCACCACACCACAACACGGGACCAAACGACACACTAAAACAAAGAATACAAACAGAGCACGTAACGACACAAATATGCCAAAACCACAACCCACACACACGGTCCAACACTAACACAAAACAACATGAACAACACCGAGACAAACCAACAAAACCTCACACACCAAAACACACGTACAACCATGAAACCAACCAACACATACGAACACACACAGCACAACAAACCACAGACACGACGAACATCACCAACCAACGGATACAGTACGACAACACACATAATCAGACACACATCTACAAATTTTAAACGTTCATCGACACTTATGCCAATACGATTTCAGAACCAACAATAATGCAACCTTATCATAGTTTATGATTGTTAGCGCAGTACATTGAACAATTAATGAGAATCGATTAATCAGGATTTACATTGATACTATAGTGATGACAGACATTAATATATCCTAATTAAAACAATTGATCTTTCAATAAGTAAGAGAGATGGAGTTTAATGCACTGCCGGAGACATATTTAAGCACCATGATCATATACTATAACGTAATGTCGCACAATAGGGTGTAGGATTTTGTTGGGCGTTGGACGCTTTATTGCAGTAGACGGGCAGCATAATTATAGCTTCATAGTATCATTAACACGTATTATATTGCACTTGAATTACTATTCATGTGTAAGATTTATGTAGGCTAGTACATATAGTAAATTAACGATTAGCGCCACCATTGAAGCATACAGTTATAAAATACACATTTATAATGGTAATTACATTAAAGTCTAGCCAGCCAAGAATTAAGCCTCGCTAACAAGTAATTGACCACATGCATCATTAGTAGAGCAGTCTACAACTAAGCTATAGGGTCTAGAGTGAAGTCTAGACCGATTCTCTATGAGACGATTCTAGAGTACCCATCCATATCATATGCGCAATCAATACCGCCTATATATGAATATTATAATGTTATACGCTTACATATACTAACAGGTACACTACATGCATAGTGAGAGAGTGTTTAGAAATGTGTTTTATTAGTGTCTGAGTCTAACCGTACCTAAGAGACCTCCTGTGGGAATTTAAGTATGGTTAGGTGTGCGCTAAGGTAAGTTACTTCGTAAGTCCGCTTGAGACGCCTGAAGTGTTACTTCACCCATGATTTTCGGAGTGCTTTCAAAGTTGATGAAACGGTACTTTCCGCTTGGTATGGATGTAATACAGGTACTGTCCCATTGCACAGTGAGCGTAGACTGCTCTGGTACCTGAGTATGGATTCAGCGGAACTAGTCACGCAAAGTGAGTGAGATAATCGGTCATCAACGGAGGGAGTGACCTGCGAACGTAGGATATCTCATCTGGCATGTATACTTGCCAATCGTGATGATTCTTCCTACGTTTTAGATTTATCCACATTGTTAATCAACTTCAACAACAACGCACTTGCGTTCTACAGTTTATGAAATCGCTTCTGAGCGAGTTCATTTTTTGCTACTGAACGCATTTGTAAAAAACATTTAAACGAACAACACACTATTATGTCAAAACTGATCGTTGAGGGTGGTAAATCATGAGTCGTACAACAATCTGAATTTGTTCTGAAGCCATTGGAGCGCAAAAGTTAACGTCAAGTTAAGTCTGGTGGAATGATTGTCAAGATATGCACTGGTCTCATCTGAAGGACTTGGAGGCCGGCGTAACACAATCTAGTTTGATGAATCTGGATGTTAGCATTTCAAGGACAGTGCGTTCATGAAGGCTTCATGGAGTAGACGCTACGGACCTTTGTCCCTGGGATCGTTCTGTACGTGTTACAGGACGACATTACTCAAAGGCGACGAGGCAGGACGATCAGGCTGAGGTGCGATGATGTCCCTCCAACAAATACAGGACTTATGTGTGATGATCGGAAATCGAGCACAATCTAGCGATAGCCTAGAATGGCTGGTGATTATTTATCCAACAAAATGGATCTAAAGGATGATGGAAGTGAATTTACAACAATATGAAACCAGTTATTATGTCTCAAACTGTCTAAAACTATTGCTGCAGAATTTTCACACATTAATATCAATAGATCTGTGTGTTGGCTCTCTTACTGGTTGTGCCCAAAGCTATGGAATTTCAGAGTCGCTACATTATCTTTAGTCAACTATCATTGATCTTAATTTTCGCTTCCATCTCTCAAGTATTGCCCGGTCGCCCAAAGCTTAGATGGCTAGTATTGGTCACTATTAACATATAGGACATCATATTCGGCTCTTCAAAAAATTTAGCCCACTAATTTCATTTCCCCCTCAAAAAAATGTACTAACCGGCAGTACTTTAAAGACATAATGAATCCTCTGACTGATGTAACAAACAATGGTGAGCCGACCTCTTTTGTTAAAACATTGTGTTGGGTGGGGGGGTGTTTTAACCATCATGTTATTTCATTTAATTACATGTTTTCTCAGGACTGCAGAAATCGAGTGTATTACATTATGTGTATATAGGCGTTCATCTCATGTGTATTTCTTATAGTCTATCATAAAAAATGTATTGTACTCTTATTACTTATGTATTTTGATGGAATATATATAAGTGATTCTTATTAACAACCAAAGCTCAAAAGCTATATGGTTCATGGGTGGTAGCTCTGTACTTTATGAAACTATCTTATCAAAATATTATTATTGCGAGCGTTAGACGTGAAATACCCACAAGCCACGCTGGTTGGCCAGGGACGTGTATTCTTATGGACATCATCGGCAAAATATATTATCAATAGAAAGACTAGAGATCAGCGCAAAGACTAGTACAGCTCGGGAGAATGGAAAGAACGGACACAAACAGGCAGCACGAAGAATACATATGGACTGCAAACAAGCACGCAAGGGGGAGTCGCAAATGAACGGACTTGGGAACAAAACGCTCGCAGCTCGAAGAAATTGGAGACAACGCAAGGGATCGTTGAATTCCAGTTGTGTATTTGGTCTGCGAGACTTGCCGAACTGCGGTCGAACCGTCGAACCTAATTGTTTTGGGTCCTCGGAGACTTGCGACACGTGCTCCC
>CALYLW010001454.1:0-95000 GCA_944989445.1 Ampullaceana balthica
TTTGCACTTGACATCTTTGACTAATTGGGCTCTGGGGCCCTTAATGTTGTTTTTTTATTAAATGAGCTATATAAAAATTAGTTTATGCGTTAGCTACTGAGTAAATGAATATATCTTAACCAAACTCTGTATATAAAAACTTGGTAGCACACATTAAAATAACAAAGGGCACTGCACTTCTAATGTCCAATTGTTCAGGGCTTGGGGCCCCAACTGTCTTTTTTTTTCGTATATGTTTCTGATATTATTTGCCATTCTATTTATAACGTTCTTGAGAAATATATCCATGATGAAACTGAATTTAAATGAACAGCATTTTGAAATTTACATCTTACATCGAATGGGCCGGAGGCCCCAAATGACTGGGGTTGTTTTTTGTTTGTTTTTTGTATACTCTAAGATATTATTTCCCACTCAGTTTTTAACAATTTTGCGAAATATATCCATGATGAAACTGAATTTAAATGAACAGGTTTTCAAAATGTACATCTGGAACCGAATGGGCCCGGGGGCCCTTAATGTATTTTGTTCTTATTTTAGCTAAATAAAAATTAATTTAATTGTTAGATAATGAGAAAATAACTGTATTTTGACCGAACTTGGTATATAAAAAATTAAGAGCCCATATTAAATTACTATAGGGCACTGAAATCCTAATGTCCATCTCCTCTGGGCTGAGGGCCCTAAATGTGTTTTCACTAAACTTTTAGTATATTGTATTCCCCATTCAATTTTACATGATATTGAGCAATATAGATAAATATATTTATATATTTTTATTGAAAATGAACAGATTTTCGAGCGTCATATATTAAACTGATGGGCCTGGTGATCCTTAAAGTAATTTCTTTTTTTATCTATATGTATTCCTTTTTACTGAGATCGTTGCCTTCATGCAAAGAAACCATCATGCATTCTATACAATGCCTATACATTCTATAGAATGCCTGGATTTCAAACATTGCCTGTAACACGTAAACGGATTAAATGATCTGTATTTCTAAATCTCAAACATAATTATGGGTGTTTGTTTTCTTTTTAACCCAACCCCTTCATTCTTACTCAATTTCTAGCATTGCAATAGTTGGTGTTCATTTTCAAAATTGAGCTTGGTAGGGCCTCAGAAAGCATTTTTTTTAAAAATAAGAGCTATACTTTTATTAACATTACTTTACTCTGAGAAAACCGATTAAACATTATATAACATTAGTCCACTAAATAAACATTAATGTAAAGGTATTAAATTGTATCCTAAACTGAAATTTAAACATTAAAATGTTTTACACAACATAATTCAAAGAGCACAGCTCAAATATAAAATATTGTGTTACGTTCAGTCGTATTTGTTGAAATTTTTTAAAGTTGAAGTTGAGTTTTTAATAATAAATGAAATATGGTAACACCCCACGATAAGATTTAAGACTTCTCTGACAGACGTTTTCGTACTAGTTTTCCGAGTATTACATTTAATTTAAAATATGTTTTATTTTTACATTTTTATCGAATAATAAACTTAAGCTAACAATTATTAAAAATCTTTGATTTTACCGATTGATGTTTACCTCATATAAAAAGAAAAAAAAATCATTAAAATACTATATTAAAAAAGGGCAGTTCTTTGCATATAAAAACAGTACTAATGGCATGAATATAAAAAAACAACATTGATACTAATAAACATATTTAACAACAAAAACTTACTTTCTATGTTTACATTAGCTTCCGCCCTTGTGTTAAAGACTGTATGGAATATACAATGGACATCTTAACGTCTTAAAATCTTAAAAGCGATGAAAAATGTACATTTTTATACAGGCAAAAAGAATAATATGATTTAAAAATAATAATGTATAAATTTGTTAAGTGATCTTTGAAATTAAGAGATGACAGTATAGTTATTTAATTGCTAATTCATTCAATTGCTTACAATGACAATTTTTTAACTTGGCTACGTTTGGTGCTATTTTTTACAGATTAAATAAAAACTAAATAACAGTTAGTGCGCTCGCCTCACAATCTGAGGGGCGTGTGATCTAGTCCACGTTAAAGCCACTATAAAAAATTTTGATGAATGACTAACGCTAAGAAAGTCATTTGCTGACCTGGAGAGGGATGGACGCAGGAGGTCTATTAAGTTCGAGAATGTTCTAATGAAACATTAGAACCCCCTACGACCTCGAAAAAAGGTTATGGGACACCAAAAAACAATTTTATTTGTAAAACAACATTAAATTTATGTATTGTTCATTGAGTTATTATTTTTATTAGTATTATTTTCTAAAATAATTTGAATGAATTTGAATGATAAGTGCCAATGAATATGTCTTGAGTCATTACTGTCAATATTGTGTACAACTTATTGACTCAAATATAAAATATTGTGTTACGTTCAGTTGTATTTGTTGAAATTTTAAAAAGTTGAAGTTGAGTTTTTAATAATAAATGAAATATGGTAACACCCCACGATAAGATTTAAGACTTCTCTGACAGACGTTTTCGTACTAGTTTTCCGAGTATTACATTTAATTTAAAATATGTTTTATTTTTACATTAATTTATTTTAAATCTACTTTTGTGATTTTGCAGCTGAGTCTCATAAAATATAAATTTAGAAAGTGTAGCATAATTGTGGAATATAAAGGTATAGCAATGGATGGAATGTAATTTATGAAATGTGTTATGTAATGGGTTCGTGGCTTTGTTTGGACACATAATTGATCAAATTATTATAATTTTTATAAAAATTCTGTGGTAAAATGTCATATGTGTATACTGTTAGGAAATTCAACAATCATTATATTTGTCAGCGGCGTAACAAGTGATCGGAAAATGCATGATCGGTCCTCCTGATTTCAACTGTAGATTTCTTCTTTTTAAAATAAGTAAACAATATAATAATTCTAAAAAACAAATATAATTAATAAAATTTAAAAAAAATTAAAGTCTGTTAAAAGAACTACAATTAATTATTGTTATAAAATATATAAAATAACCCTTAGTTAACTTGCTTAGTCTTTTAGAAACAATAATTTTTCTAGCTTGCTCAAAAGTGTATTAGGTTCTTCATCTTGTCTTCTTAATGGCATAAACAAATTTTACTAATTTTTTAAAATAATTTTAGTTTGAATTCACTACCAAAAGTGTGTTAGAGCTGGCTTCTACACTAATACATTCTAGAAGTATGCTATTTCATTTCGTGTGAACACATCTAGTTTATTTTGCTTTACCGTATCTAGGAATAATGTCAACTTATGCCTTCATGGAAAGAATCCAGACGCATTCTAGACATAAATTGCAAGAGAAATTCTACAACACGGAGGTCCTGGCACAAGTAAGCATGAGCAGCGTCCCATCCATATTAAGTTAAAGACACCTCTGATGGTTTGGTCACGTCAAGAAAATGGAAACTGGTCGCATAACCAACGATGTGCTATGCAGCAAGCAGGCGACAGGGAAAGGTTAGTTTATTCGGCCACATCTCAGATACACGGACATATGAAAAATAGGCATGAAAGCAGCTAACATTGAAATACAAAACTAGAAAAACCATGCAGAGGATAGGTCAAAGTGGCGGGATATAGTTAAAGAAGGATCACTAAGAGCCGAGGAACAAACCAGGCCGGAAACAGTTGAAAAAAGAGCGAGGAGAAAGACCAAGCAACACTGCCCACCACATTCGTGTGTGTTACATGTAGAAGAGACTGCCACTCGAGGAAATGTCTCATCAGCCATACAAAATGCTGCAAACAATAAAGTTAAATCTATAGCCTTTCGTTAACTGTCAGATAGCATACATCAGACCAGCTGTAACATATGCCAGTTAAACTTGGACCCTTACAAAAACTGCAGAAAACCTGTTAAATACTTGCGAGACAAAAGTTCTAAGAAAATATATGGACCGAAAAGGATGAAGAATACTAATAACCCATGAACTGTACAATCTATATCAGGATCACATAACATTTGAAAAAAAAATGATATTTAAATTTACTAATCTCAGGCGAAAGGGATAATTTTTAAATAGGGCTGAAATGTTTTGTTGTTAAAAGTTTCCCGGTATTACATTATATTTGGTTGATTCTACTCCACCCCCAACCCCATTATTTGTTTCTAGATAATTAAGCCATTATCAGCCGTATTTGTCTTTCTTTCAGATTAAATTGTATGTTTATAAAATAACGTGGAACAATGCCATACTCTTTTTAAACATTTTTCTTGACCACGGCTTGTCATGTTCTTTTTGATATAGAATTTCATATAATGAAATTAGACGAAAATAAAAACCAAATTTAAAATTGTATTCAAGATGTATTTTGTAAACATTATTGGTTGTCAATTTTAAAACACAACAAATTTTATTGAGTTTTAATAATCTAAAGCAAATGTCATTTAAATTAAAAGTAAGTGCTCAAAATAGTTATGGTCCTCTAATTTGTTTAGAGCTAAATTACACATTTTTGTCTATGCCATTTTTAGACTGTTTTATAATAAATTATGATAGTTGTTATCTGTGCTGAGAGAGCTTTGTATACGCATTATATTTTATCTTATATTTTCTATACAGACGCTCCTTCTATGCAGAAGATAATTGCGTCCACAGACCATTACGGATGATCAGTTGGCAAGTGATGCAGCGTTCACAGGCCACGGCTATTAGGGTTCACTCATTACCCAGCCGCCTCAATAATAAACATCAAAATAAACACAAACACACACATGTCTCTTATTATGGTTTTCTAGATAAGGAAAATACATATACTTAGATTTTAATAAATTATAATATCCAGCATTTTTTCGGTCAAGTTATGTAATAAAGTACATTTTATTATATTTGTATAAATATGTTTCTATATTGGAAGCATAAAACAAGAATTATTTACTTCATTAAATTCATTTTTAATCCGTTTAAAATATTTAACAGCAAGATTTAGAATTTAAAATAGCTCTAAAAAATAGACATTTGTTTTTCTTTTAAATTGAATCTTTGCCAAAGATTAATAGGTTTTGTTCTTCCATGATAAATCTCGTCTCTTGTATTTAAAACAAGAATTTTTTAAAGTACATTTTCAAAAAAAATTGAAAGCCACATCAATATGTAAAATGTATTTATATAGTACATTTTTAATTATTGTTTATACTACTTGTCATTATTCGAATTTCTGTAAGTGTATTTCAATTTGACTCGCAAATACGATCCATCAAAATACGAACACTTTGCAATATGCTAATGAAGATAATATAAATGTAAATATAAAATATATATTTAAATTCCTAATAAAGACATTAGGTGAAGAAAGTACAAATATATAAAATGCAATAATTAAGATTATTTGTGGACCTACTTTTTTAATAACAAGAATATTTTGTTGATCTTGTCAAGTAGCATTTATATATAAAAGTTAATTTATCACATTAAATTTCTCACCAGCAGGAGTAGCTTCCTCTTCATTACTTTGACAAGATCTTCCGTTTTCAACTTGGTTTGCTTTAGATAATTTAGTTAACAAATTTAGATTAATTCAAATTCTGGTAATTTCATACGAAGCCTATTTTTATATTTCAATTATAAAATATAAAATGAAAAATTACCATTTAAAGAAATTAATAATCTTATTCAGGTTCTAACGAATTTAAATGATCTTAAACTATTTGTATTCAAATTAGTTTTATATTCACAACAATAGTATTACAAGTAAACTTTGTCTTCATTAACCAAAATATTAAAATACACTATAGGAAAAAACTTTCTTCGAAGATAGCCAGACAGGTGCAAAATAAATTGTGAGTAAAATACTTTCGAAAATGTATATACATTGTTTTTGGAAATAATAGCTATTCCATGCAAAACACTATCTGATTTTTAAATAAAATTTACAAAATCGGTATGCTTTGAAAATTGTATTTATGTTAGTTTACCTTCATTATTTTGCCGAGACCTTCCGTTATCATCATTATCTTTTTGAAAATAATGTAATTATATTAAAAAATAATTAAAATAAATCAACATGTATTTTGTAAACACTATTAATTGTCAATCTTAATACACACTAAACTTTTGCAGATTTTTAAAATAATCTAAAGCAATTGTTAATTAAATAAAAAGAAACTCCTCATGTTTGTCATCGTCTAATAATTAATTTTAAAGCAACCTAAACAATTTTTTTTCCAATACAGTTCTTGACTGTTTTATTAAAAAGTATGACAGTTTTTGTGCTGAAAGTCCTTGGTATAAGCATTTACATTTTTTAAAAAAAAATCAGAAACATACACAAACACACAAATGTATCTTATTATGCTTTTCTTGATATAGAAACATTATGTACCTAGATTTTAATCAATTTTATTTTCAAGGATTTCCCATTAACTTTGTGTGATAAAGTACATTGTATTATATATTTATAAATATATATTTGTATAGGAAGCTTAAAATATAAATTATTTAATAAACTTATTCATTATCAATAAATAATAAAATATATACACAAAACATTAACAAATTTAAAACATTTTTTACTCAAAAATAAATTAATATATATTTAAAAAGTTAAACATAGGATAAAGAATCAAATTTTCTTTTTCTGCCGTCATGCTCGCCTATTGTTTTATTTTAAAAGTTGTTTAAATACATTAAAAAAATTGTTAGCACTATTAACAAGTAATGTGTTTCTATATAGTACATTTGAAATCAATTGTATACAACTTGTAATTATTTAACTTTCGGAATTGTAAGTAACTTTGACTCACAAATATGATTCATCAAAATACGAACACTTTGCAATGAAGACTATATAAAAATAAAGTACCCTAATTTTCATTCAAAATAGCTGTCGAAATAAATCTTTAAAAAATATATAACACAAACTTAGTAAATACTTGAAAAATCTAATATATAAAGCTCAGTTGGTGTTTTTATATTTGTATGTTTGTATGTTTCACTTTTCGACTTTCTGTTAGACAGCCACGGAAAAACCAAATGACGGAGGGGACCAAATTTGGCAGGACGGTTCCTTTTACCCTGAAGGTGGTTTTCAGTTAGTTTTTGTAATTGTCCCTTTTGCCCGAATGCCGTAAATTAAATAATCAGAAAATGCAGAGACAAAGAATAAAAAAATTAACCTCATTTCTGTATTGAACAAATTTACGCGGACGTTCAAATGTCGTTCAAAGCGAGTTACTTTTGGTGATGTTTTTTTTTCCCCCAATACTTTATTTTCAGCTGTGCGCATTCAAAAAGTATTATAATGTCTAATTACGGTGCGCACATTTTAGTGTACGCTTCATAATTTGAGCTGTGTAGTACAAAGAATTGTCATTTTCTTTACTGTTACTTTCTATATATTAGATAGACTCGTAAACATATTTAATTACAACTGCAACACGATGCATTAGATTTAATTGTTTAAACGTTTAAATTTAATTGCGAATTTGTTTTAATTATTTTATGTTCCATAACGCGACATTTAATGAAAACCTATTTATGTAATAATTGTGTCAGTATTTATTTCAAGACTTCATTTTTAGCGGTTCGCGTTCTAAAATCTTTTATCGCCTGATTACTGTACGCACATTTTCGTGTACGCATGTTCTATTTAGCTGTGTCCTATTAATATAAAATTTATATTTTGTTTGTCTTTTACATAAGCTATTGTTTTTTTTTACATAACCTATACACTTATACTATTTAAATTTAGGCTACCGGACCTATTAACATAAGTAGATAAAACCAAATAAAGTGATCTTGAAAACGCTTAATTATTTTGTATAGCGAATTAAATATGTTTTGTTCATTCCTTTGATGATGGATTAACATAGGCCATTTTTAAAATCGATTATTGTCATGGTTTAACATGCGTTTTTAACATAAAATTGATTTGTTTGTTTTTTTTTGTTTTTTTTAAAATTAGGAATATAACCTAATTTCTTTATTTATCTTTATTATCTTTATCTCATAGACGCTGTTGCAAATATTGTATTAATTACAATTGTGTTACGATGCAGTGTCGTAAATATATAACAGGTTTTTTAGTGACGACAGTGACAGAGATCTTTTGGAAAAATGTCAAAAAAGCAGTGGCCTTTTTTAATGGATACAAACAAACAAACATAAAAATATCAACTGAGCTTTATATATTACATATGCGTTTAAATTATTTTAATTTTAATTATTTTCACGATGCATTGTATTAATATTTTACATGCAATGAATAAAATTGGGATTTTTAAAAATTTAATTCATAACTCGACATTTAATTAAAAACCATAGATGTAGCGAGTTTATTTTATGATGAAAGTGATGGCCTATGTCAAATAAAATTACCTTTTAAAACTGTTTTAAACCTTTTAAATTTCTTACAAGCAGGAGTAGCTTCCTCTTCATAAATTTGAGGAGATCTTCCGTTTTCAACTTGGTTTGCTTTAGATTATTTAGTTAATAAATTTATATTAATACAAATTCTGGTAATGATATACAACGCAAATTTTTATGTTTCAATTTAAAAATATAGAATGAAAAATTACCATTTAAAAAAATAACATTAATCGTATTCAGGTTTCTAACGAATTTAAATAATCTTAAACTATTATTTTGTATTCAAATTCTTTTTATATTCATAATAATAGCCCTACTAATAAACACCGTCTTCATTAACCAGAATATTTAAAATACACAATAGGAAAAATACTTCTTTCGAAGTTAGCAAGACGGTTGCAAAATACTTCGTGAGTAAAATTCTTTTGAAAATGTATATCAATTGTTTTGTAAATAATAAATAGTCAAGACGAAACAATAAATGATATTTAAGTAACATTTACAAAATTGGTATGCTTTGAAAATTTTAACTATGTTAGTTTACCTTCATTTTTTTGTCGCGACCCTTCATTCTCATCATGATCTGTTGAAAATAATGTAATTAAATTAAAAATAATAATAATAAATCAACAAGTCTTTTGTAAACATTAATTTTCAATTTTAAAACACACGAAACGTTTGCAGATTTTTTAAATAACCTAAAGCAAATGTCAATTAAATATAAAGAAACTCCTAACTATTGTTATCCTCTTATACTCAATTAATGTTAAAGTAACCTAAAGAATTTTTTCCATTCCAGTTGTTGACTGTTTTATTTAATAGTATGATAGTTTACGTGCTGAAAGTCGTTAGCAGGAGCATTTACATAAAACAATAATCATAAACATAAACAAAAACAAAATTTAATGTATCTTATTATACTTCTCTTGATATAGAAAAAGTATGTAACTAGATTTTAATAAATTGTATTTTCCAGAATATCCCATGAAGTACATTGTATTATATATGTATAAATAGATATTCATATAGGAAGCTTTAAAAAAAATTATTTAATAAACTTATTTATTTTCAATACCTAATAAAAGATTCACAACACATTACTAAATTAAATTGTTTTTTACTCAAAAATATATTAAACTATTTTTTTTCAAGTTAAACATAGAATAAAGAATACAATTTCCTTTTCTGCCAAGATGCCCGTTTTTTTGTTTTGTATTAAAAAGTCTTTTAAATACATTTTATTTTTTAAAAAATAAATAATTGTTAGCAACAGTAAGAAGTAACATGGGTTTATACATTGACTTTGAAATAATTTTTATACAACTTGTAATTATTTAACTTTCGGAATTGTAAGTAAATTTGACTCAAAAATATGATTCATCAAAAAATACGAACACTTTGAAATGAAGACCATATAAAGTTACAGTAAACTGATTCTACTTTAAAATAACTTTAGAAATAATATTTTTTAAGAATAATAACACATAATTTTATAAATACTTGAGAAATAACATATGATCTCTTCGTTATTTAAGATGGATTTTCACTTTTAGATATTGAACAATTTAATTTAAATACTTGATTTATTTATTCCTATTAAAGCCATTAGGCGAAGTAGGTACATATTTATTAATTGTAATAATTATGATTATTTGTGGACCTTCTTTTTTGATAACAAGAATATTTTGTTCATCTTGTCTTGTAGCATTTATATAAAAAAGTTAATTTATTACATTAAATTTCTTACCAGCAGGAATAGCTTCATCTTCATTACTTTGAGGAGATCTTCCTTTGTCAACTTGGTTTGCTTTAGGTTATTTAGTTAATAAAAGTAAGATTTATACAGATTCTGGTAATGTCATAAAACGCACAATTTTATGTTTCAATTTTTAAATATAATATGAAAAATTAACATTGGGAAAAAAAATCTTATTCCGGTTTCTAACGAATTTAAATGATCATCAACTATTTGTATTTGTATTCAAATTTGTTTTATGTTCATAATAATAGCCCTACACGTAAACTTCGTCTTAATTGACCAGAATATAAAAATCCACTATAGGAATAATACTTCCTTCGAAGTTATCCAAAACTTCATGGTGAGTAGAATTCTTTCGAAAATTTATACACGTTTTTTTTAAAAATAATATCTAGTCAAGGCGAAACAATAACTGGTTTTTAATTAAAAAGTAAAATATCGATATTCTTTAAAAAATTTTAATTATGTTAGTTTACCTTCATTATTTTGCCGAGACCCTCCGTTATCATCATGATCTGTTGAAAATAATATAATTAAATACAAACAAATATGTAAATTGCAAATGCAAGTAGTTGACTGTTTTATTGAAAAGTATGATAGCTTATGTGCTGAAAGTCACCATAGTTAACAAAAGTTAGATAAATAAAAATTCTAATAATGTCATAAAAAGCCTATTTTTATGTTTCAATATTAAAATATAGAATAAAAAATTATCATTTGAAAAAAATAATAATCTTATTCAGATTAAAACGAATTTAAATTATCTTAAACTATTTATATTGAAATATTTTTTGTTATATTCATAATAACAGCCCTCCAAATAAACCGTGTCTTAATTAACCAGAATATTAAAATACACAATAGGAAATATACTTCCTACGAAGTTAGCCAGACAGTTGCAAAATAACTGTTCCATGACAAAACGACAAAGAGACAAAACAACAAGGTGAAAAAACGACAATGTGACAAAACGACACGGTTACAAAATGACAAGGTGACAAAATGACAAAGGCAGACTACGGTAGCCTAATGAAGTCCTTGTGACTCGTTGAAGCAACCTAGGTCACTTTGAACGTAGACCAGGGGTGTTAGACTCAATTGCTCAGCAGCCAAAACTTAAAATACGTAGGTTGCGGGCCGACTCTAATAACATTCAATAATCAGAAAATTAAACTTTAAAAAAATAATAATTCTGATCTACAGCCAGGGAAAATGCAACAGATTTGTTGGCTTTTCAAAATCAGCGTCTGCCTCACATACTAAATGTTATAACTCAAACACCGGCCACATAAAAGAAATTTGATGTCCGAAGCGATAGTGACAATATTGTTACTTTTTTAGAGGAGTCGTTGGTCAAATTATATCTTAGTCGTTAGGAGAAATACCTTGCATTTGACACATGTGCTCTAGAAACTTCAATTTGTGTTCAACCACGAAGTGCTGTGTTAGTGCAGTTTCCTACAATTCCAACTTTCATCATCAATCTTCAATTATCTTACCAAGGTATAGGGTTATTTTAACACATTTCTCATTTTAATTACCATCCTTGCATGTAATACCCCAAATCGTACCCACCCAATCACGGTCTAACTAAGAGAAAATAGTGTAACTCCACTTTTAAATTTTTCTAATTTATAAATGAAAAGTGTTCCAGATGTCATAGAGCTTTGGATATGATAAATAGCCTAATGAAAAAAGAGCTAATTACTTCAACGCTACGTGGCATTGTGCACCATAACATAGGGTATTGACAGTAAAAATTGAGTCCCAAAAGTTAAAGTATTTACAATATAACAAGGCTCGTTTGACTTAGACACTTTAGCACCCCTACCCCCCTCACACACACACACCATTGTTTACTTGGTATTGTCATTTACAGTTTTAGAATTCTAGTAATTTTAGAACGGTTGGCGTGAGTGGTCAGTAACGGGACTTAATATTAGAACCATAACCCAGATTCATACGTAGCCCTTTAAATTTCCTGTGAGTAGAGATCAAGGGTTGGTCACTGATACCACAATGCCAATGTTAGGCTAGGCTGACCAGTGAGCGTACACTCCCCGCGTGCTCACTGACCATAGGTCAGCGTAAAAGCCAATGGTAAGTGACCCGTGACGGGGGTGAGGGCGGATAAGAACTGGAACTTAGAGACGATGCGTCCTTCTCTTCCCCTCCTGGCAGATCACGGTCTAAGTGATAGTGGGATAAGAACAGTGTTTTAGGGCTGAGAGGGATTAGTGCAGTATAACTGTACCCTGATAAAACTTTACTGTTAGCTTAGAGATAATTCAAATAAACATTATATACAGCTATATTCCTCTACTTACCTGCATTGTGTTTTTTGTTTAATTAGTTGAACAGCTAGCATTTTTTAAACAGACAATATAGCCACCAGTCGGCTACACTGTATTATTCACAACTCAACTAAATCAATAATTTGATTTAATGTAAAGTATGTGTCTTATTAAGCATAAAATTATTATTTTTATGCCACAAATGATATATCATTTGTACTTGAATTAGTTGCATTAGTTTGTTATTTTTTTTATTTATAAGGCACAATGGAATTATCCAAGAGCCAAACAGGAAACAGTATACTGACCTTCCTTGGATTTGAGTATGCAAAGTTCTCAGTAAATAAGGAAGGAGTCATAACATGGAGATGCCGATATCATCATACTGCTCAATGCAGAGCAAAGTTAAGGACATATGGGGAGAATATTATTGGAAATATTCCACCAAACGCCAACCCGGTCTTCCATCAAAAAGCGCAAGTATCATAAAGAGTCAAACGAAGGAACAAATAAATAATATAGGCGTGACTGCAAGAAATTTCACCGGTTCATCCTTGATTGGAGTTAGCAGTGATGTCGTGGTACATCTTCCAAAGCAGTCGTCACTAACAAGAACTCTGCTTAGACACCGACAAGGTGAGCACTTGCCAAACCCAAGCAATCCCAATTTTTCAATCCCGGAAAAATATGCACACTTAATACTGCTAGATTCGGGAGAGGATGATGAGAATAGAGTTTCGGCTATTGTGGATAAAGATTGTTAAAGAAGTTGGAAAATGAAACTATTTTTATCGATGGCAACTTTGGCAAAGTTCTAAATGTTTTTACCAACTTTACACTTGGCATGCTAAAGTCGGAAATTCTTACCCTCCGTATGTTTACTTCCTTTTACAGAGGAAAAACATAGGAATATACAACAAAATGTTCCAAATGTTGAAGGCGCTCATTCCAAACCAGCATCCTCGAAAACTTCTTGTGGACTTCGAGAGGGCTAGTATTTCTTCTGCTTATCAAGCTTTCCCTTTTGTTTCAGTAAAGGGGTGTTACTTTCACTTTTGTCAGAGTGTCATCAGGAAAATTAAAACCGTTGGATTGAAATGCGATTATGAAGCTGATATTCAAGTCCATTTGAAGCTTAAATCTCTTCCTGCATTGGCCTTCATTTCAATCAATGAAGTGAGAGCTGTTTTGATAGTCTTGCAGCATCTTTCCCAGATGAAAAACAGTAAAATGATGTTCTCTCATACTTATTCTCAACATATATTGAGGGTGAAGCAGGTCGAGATCCACTGTTTCCTATCGCGATATGGAATCATTAAGAGGCTGCAGCTGAGGGCTCACCTAAAACAACTAACTGTTGTGAGGGCTTTCACTATGCAGTTAAATCCATCTTTCACTGCAGTCATCCCAGTGTGTGGCTCTTATTTGATGGCATTGAGAAAGATATTGCCTGCCACAAACTTACTCTGATGAAAGTTCAGGTAGGAGAACCAGAAGTGAAGAAGAAGGCATATAAACGTCTACAAGAAAAAGTTACTGCTGTTGTTCAAGGTTACCATAAGGAGCAAGATAAATTGAAGTATTTTCGTAGGGTTGCCAATTTGCAAAAGAAAATAGGGATCATACAAAAACACGAGTCACACTAACATTGTACTCTTCAGTCAAAATCACTGTTATTTGTTTTGTTTTTTTCAATCTTATGTTGTTGTTTTTTGTTCATTGTCCCATATTGAAAAATTTTGAAACAACCTAAATCATTGAGTTAAAATTATAAAAAAAAATACCCACAACATTTTACAGTTTTCTGTTTAACCCTTGCATTTTATTTAACAGTGGCAGTGTGCCCCACATATTAGGTATATAATGATATATTGATATTTGTATTGGTTATGTTAGGGTATTAAGAAATGTACGATGTATTATGATGTGTTATGACCATATACTTTTGAGCAGTCTTGGTATACAAGGTATCGTAATTACAGTTTTAGAATCTTAATAATTTTATAACCGTTTGGGGGGGGGGAGTGGTCAATAATAGACGTAATACGAGACGCTATGACCCAGATTCATACTAGCCTTGAAATGTGCTGTGAGTAAAGGTCATCTGTTGGTCACGGTACTCCCCTCCAGACGCGATTACACAATTGAGTCAACCGTGGTCCTAAAACTGGCCAGAGGGACTGAGCGTTGAGTCCCTCCATATATACGAGTTTTAGAATCGTATTAATTTTAGAAACTTCGGGGTGATTAGTCAGTAATAAACGTAACGTGAGACCATGACATTCGGACAGGGTAACATTGTGAAATATTTTGTCTATTGGGCCACGTTTGGAGAACGCTACATGAGTCTGTATTTATGCGATCACGCACGACATGGTTGATATACATCTTTAAAGTAGGGTTTGACCAGTCATTTGCCCGTGGGCAACCCACGGGACAAAGACTAGCCAATAGACACTGACATAAATTTAGGGCAGGGTGACACCACCCATGTGTGAGCAGTCCTTATAACTTGAGTCCAAAAGGAATTCTCGGTAAATGAATGTTAAAGTTTTACATTATTAAAACATATTACCAAATATTCCCAATGGTCCAATTCAAATATGGAAATGTTGGTTACCTGAAATGTTATAAGGACAAAAAGTACATGGGGGCTGTCCATAAATTTCGTCAACAATTTTTGGCGATTTTTAACCAGCCCCTTCTTCCCTGTCAACAACTTGTCAAACTTCCAGATGTGACGAAATTTGTGGAGGTAAAGTCATCTGCGCACGGGAACTGGGTAGAACAACGAGGAACTCACTATTGTCTGACCCAAGACCATCAACAAGGCGACGATCTGAGCTGATTAGGTATGCACCTGGATCATGTGACAGGTCACTGTCGCATGACCGCGCTGCGACAATTAAAAGCCAATCAGGAAAGGGGTGAATATATTACCCATCGGGTATAAAGGGAGACGCAACCAAGCAATCTTTCTTTTCCGCTCAAGACGTCAACAGTTATAGTGATAGTGTGAACATAATTCATACAAATATATCTATATCCATCCTTGCAGTGGAAGAGCCGACATTACTTTACTGACCAGAATCCATGTAAGTTGAACTCTAGCTTTGTTTCCCTTGTATTTATGTATATATTTCCTGCCATTATCCAACTATTAACTATTGTATAATGCCGTGTTGAATTTATCGAAATATGTTAACCTCATGATCGCCGCACGGGGCCACGTGCGAAATTTGAATGTCCCACATTTATTTCTTAACTAAATATGATTACACGAGCTCCATCGGATAGATGGATCGAGTTATATCTATGTGTACTAAATACCATTACAATATTTACCTCAATCCACTTACGAGGTGTCAGCCAGATAGATCTGCAACCGTGCTGGTAGAGATGAGGTCCTAATTTCAGTCTCGTGTTATGTAATATATTAGATGATATTTTGTTTATATGAATCTATTTTGATCCCCTTTCGGCACCCTGCTCTGAAGGCTCGGCAGCCAGAAGGGTGGATTAAAACAGACAAAGTGGAGAAACTACCCATGTATGTTTTCTATTTTTAGTCTGGCTTCTGGGCACCCGCCAGTACCGGGACAGAAGTGTCGTTAATACTCGGACCAAGAGCTGGACCCACAGCCGTTCCAAGCGACTTGGATCTGACACCCAACCTCATCCCTGCACCTATCGACAGGAACCTGAGGAGGACAACTCAGCAGTTACCAGTTATTACGTCTAACGTAAGACTGACGCCGACAAACGCACACTGCGTATGTCGAAGCCTGTACGTGTACACACACTACACGTACAGAAGCCAGTTGTTCACACTTCCGTGATCAACGAAGTCACCTGGGCCATAGGTAAAGCAGTCTACCGAACCCAAGGAACAGACGATTCAGTTAGAGGGAACCTGCAGAACCAACTCTACACTCCAGTACGGACGGAGCCTTGTGTAGGGCAGAGCTACCCAGATGAACGCTTCATCGCACGCACTGACCAAGGGAGCGTGCAGAACCAACCGCCACACGGAACGGGGCGCGACGACCCCACTACATTTAAGTACCCACACCATAAAACATAAGGTTACAAGGCATAGCCTTAATGATGATAAAGCTAGGCCAAGGAAGGGACAGTTAATTTGTTGTATCACTATTATCATTCGGAACCAGTTTCCACTATTGTATAAATTGTGTAAATAAAGTTATTGTTACATTTTACACCCCTTTGATGTTGACTATCGATTGAGAGAGATCACTAAAGTTTTATGCTGTGAGTGGGAGGGTGATATTTAAACATTACACTCCTAAACAAACTTGCCAAACATAGATTCTCATCTTTCTCGACACACGCGTATAAAATGTGGTCCACGTCCGGGATTGTAGGATTGTACTAGTGATCTCTCCTATTTGATATAGCTAACTCAAGTAAAACCTATAAATCATCATCAGCTTGCCTTAACCTATGTTTATTGGTATTAATTAATTTAATTAGCAAATGTATTATATATTAATATTTGTGATTAAACATAGTATTAGCAACATCCTATTGCTATACTAGGGTGCATAGTTGGAGTTCGCTTATAAGGTAGTATGGCAGAAGTTGTGAAGGCCAAGGCCGAGGTTAAGGCTGAAGCACTCCGGGAAGGCAAATCTCGGATTGAAGGGAGCGGAACTGTTACAGCACATATACATGGAAGTGGATTTATTTATAGCGAGAGAGAGAGAGAGAAGAGGCAGAGCGAGAAAAGTAGAGAGGAGAACGGGAGATGGTCAAGAAAAAGGCGGATCGGGAGATGGCGATGGCCAAGGAAAAGGCAGACAAGGAACATGCCCTGAGATTAATAGATTTAGAAATAGAGAAACAGAAGGTGAAGCAAGAGAAAACTAACGTCCCAGTAAGCAACCTTGTCCTGGATTCAAGGTCTGGCCAAGTTCACCATTCACTGCTTTTACCGCTGGACCCATTCGACGAAAAAGTAGAGTCGGTAGAGGTATACCTGGTGTGACAAATTTTATGAACCGCATAAACAACGAAAGGGAATGAACTCTGATTCATTGAATTCTCAAAATGCAAGTAGCGGAACTTAGTAATTAATCAAATACGGGGTACACAAATATAAACCCAAGACCAACGGACCGTGAGTAACATCCAACCAGAAAGTAATTGAATTCCACGTCATCTGAAGGTTATAAATACCAGAGCAAAGGAGAATATCGTCCTTTTCCTGCCAAGATCTCACTGAAGTTAGTCACAGACATAGTGAATACATTCTCTGTTTAACGGACTTGGTATTTCATTCTTGAAGTGGAAAGGCCACATTTTCTAAACCAGAACCGTTAGGACTGACTCTAATTAGTTTACTTAAGCATTATATATTCTTTCATTTGTTGTCATTAATTGAATGTTAATTATTGAATTATAATTAATACATGTCATAATTGTTGAATTAATCTTAGTTCACCATGTCGGGCTATACGAGGATTTAAATATCCCGCATATTCTTTTAATCATATATAGTTACACTCTTTTCCATCGGTCAGATGGAATACGATATAAATGTATAAAATAAGTTACGTTAATTTTAATATTAACCCACGTATCAGGTGTTCGCGATTTATGTCTGCACCCGTGGTTATAGATAACCTATTACAATCTTAATGATAATTTGTATTCATGCAAAATTATGAGATCCCTTTTGGTACGTGCTCTGAAGGTTCAGAGCTAAAAGTGGACAAAGCATAAATATAGCCTTAGGAAGCTACCCTGGGTTTGTTTCTATTTTTAGACTGGTTCCTGGTGCCCGGTAAATCCAGTAATCTACTTGACCTACTACACAGGCGTGTGGAATCCTGACCCGGCCATACAACAGGAGGAATTGTTGTAACGTGGAGACAAGGCTTAGACTGATCATCCTTGGCTGTGTATGACCTACTCTACAGACATCAAATTACAACCAGTTGAATACATACTAGTATTCTTCTGAATCCAGTCATTCACACAATTGTACTGATTGAAGCCAGTTTGACACACTATACTATTGTGTGAATTGAAGCCGACCACAAGTACCCTGTACTTAGCCGATGCCAATATGACACCCGGTTTCATTTGAAGTCGTCTAATAATAGACGAGGTTTTATTCCCTTACTAGGAGGATAATGTGATAAACAACAGAAATCGTCGAACCCAGCAGCATCTAGAGAGAACAGTAACACAACAAGTTGAACGCAGAGAATTACACTCGATCAAGCATCCCCTGTGAACCAACATCGCACACAACTTTGGGAGTATGGTTCAACAACGGACAGCAATCCATTGTAACAACCAGTAGAAGAGAGTCGTGCTATTAAAAAGCGGGACTCCTAGGATTCTGATGACAATATAATTTTATTATCAATGAGCATTAAGTTGGGACCACGTCTGATGATGACAATGCTATACTAGAAGGGACTATTGCAAAGCTATATTAAATCATTAAGTGATAAAATTATATAAGAAGGGAATATAATTGGGCTACATTAAATCATTGAGTAATCTATTCATAAAGATTCATTTTCAAATCTGATGTTTAAATGTAATTAAATTTCATTAATTTAACTAACACCACTTGCTTTTTTATATGTCAATTGTATTGAGGTAATTAAAGGTATCCTTGTGGATATAAGGATCGATCCATGTGATCATTTATAATATACCTCTAGACCACTCAGTCATTTAATATACATTGATCATCTTTAACGCCACAAGGATATAAATGGGGGCTCGAGCCGGGATTTATTTGATCGTTCTAATTGCCTCTTACAGTTGATATACATTAGCCTAAGAATTAGGTATACGCATCATCAGCTTGCCCAAAACTTATGTTCATGGTTGTTTTAATAATTAATTAATATAAGTTGTTATATTAACTGTTTTATATAATTAAGCACAGTTATTAGCTATAAACACCTTACTGATTTATTGCGCCTTGTTGGAGTTCGGTCTTGCTGGACTATGTCTAATATAATTGTAAAGTAGAATTATGGCCGACTTTGTAAAAGCCAAGGCAGAAATTAAGGCGGAAGCACGTAAGGAAGGCGAATCCCTCGGGCTGAAGTTAACTGAATTAGTGAAGCATATCAATATAAAGGTGGATATATTCATTGCAAGAGAGAAAGAGGAGGCAGAGCGGGCAAGGGAGAAAGCAGAGCGGGAAATGGCAAGGGAGAAGGCAGAGCGGGAAATGGAGGAAGAAAAGGCAGATAGAGAACATGCATTAAAACTAATGGAATTGGAAATAGAGAAGTAGAGGATCCAGAAAGGAAAGTTAGATGTTCCGCGAAACACCCTACTAGTGGATGCGAGGACCGGATTTACCCATCATCCCCTTTTATTCCCCTTAGACCCCTTTGATGATAAGATATAATAAATAGAGGTGTACCTAGACCAGTTTGAACAACTGGCTAAAGTGTATGAGCTCCCTGAAGAGAAAAGGAACTTAAGATTGTCCCACGTCCTGAAAGGGAAGGCTTACGAAGTATACTCCAGGCTGGCTGAGGAGGATGCCAAAAGTTATGTTGCACTACGATCAGCTCTGCTAGTCAAATATGAATTAACATCCATCACCTACAGAAAAAAATTCAGAACAGCAAGGTTGGAGAGATCCGAGACTTATAGTCAACTACTAGAGAGACTCAGTAAATATCTTATCAAATGGCGTACTCTGGGAAAATACCCAGAAAAGTATCAAGGAATTATGGAGATGATGTTGGTGGAGCAACTTAAGGAATGCATGTCTCCAGATGTTCGGATATTCATAGAGGAGAACGGAGCTACGCAATTAAATATAATAAAGGAACTAGCAGACAGGCAACTAGCCGCACATAAAGAATATAAAGATAATATGAGGAGGAAAGATAATGGAAACTCTGTAAATGGTCAGGCGCAGAGGGATGAAGGAGGAGTGGAGCCAGTTCTCCCAAATTACGATGGGAGGACAGGAAACTCTAATAGAAATTTTAACCAGACGTCTGCTCCTTCGAATAGAAATCGCACTTGGTGCGAATACCATCAAACATAAATTATGATCATTATATACATTTTTATATATTAGAAATGTGTCGCTTTTAAATTTATGATTTTTAAAAAAAAATTAATATAAAATAATCTATTAAAAAAAAATATTGGTTAATACCTTAGCTGCCAGTATGGCCAACCTTATAATGAACCAACAAAAGCTGGAGGAGGTACATAACTTAAATATCTAGGAGCAATTATATCCTGAGATAGTTCCTGTGAAGCTGAAATTTAAGCTAGAATTGGGACGGCAATATGTGCAATGACGAAGTTAACCAAAATATGGAACAGCAAAAACATTAGCCTGTCTAATTAGCTGAAGCTTTATAGAGCTCGCGATAAACCATTAACATTTATGGAAATGAGACCTGGACACTAATGGCAGCCATTAAAATTTAGCTGAAGGCATTTGAAAGCAAATGCATGAGGAACATTCTCCAGATCTCCTATTTAGAATACAGGACCAATGAATATGTCTGAGACAGAATAAACTCTACTGCGGTTCATCAAGAAACCATCATAACAACAGTTAAAAGACATAAGATGACATGGTTTGGTCATGTACTGCGACATAATACCCTGACAAAAATTATCCTTCCAGACACTGTAAAATTGGGTAGGCGAAGAGGTTGACAACGGAAAAGCAGGTTGGACAACATATAGTAATTGACAGGGATGAAATTGCTTGAATTATTTGCTACACATCAAAATAGGCACATGTGGAGATCGTTATCTTTTTAAGTGTCTATGCGCTTACCTAAACGGTCACGGGACTGACAATGATGATGATGAATTTAGCATTGGCTTGATTTGCAATTACTTTTTTTGTAAATTACAGATATTTAGATTTATATTTATCTTTTGTCATAGTATTTTCTAATTAATATTATAATAAAATCATACTACTTACCATCAGGTTCACGGTTATCTTCATTAGGGTCCGGCGCATTTTCTCTTTCGTCTTGACCTGTTAGAAATTTTATTTAAATTAAGATATATTTATACAATGTTAATTGTTTGCACAATCTGTTTTTCTGTTTAAGTTATACACATATATTTACATATTTACACATTTTTAATCAGCTATAGCTGTTTCCATTTAATTGTAACTTTCTACTGCATAGCTTCCCAAACTTTTTCTGCTGGCTATACTATTTTGTAAAGGCATGTTACCAGCGACCGCGATGAAATGGAAAAATAAATCTTCAATAATATTTTAAAAATATTTAAAAATCAATTTAAATACTGTTTAATAGTTATTTTAATTTAATTGTTTAAATTGAATTTCTTTAACAAACGTTTCAAATCCTCGGGCGAGTTTTGTTATGGCAAAATTTATTTCATTCTGAAAATTTTATTGATTTCTATATTTTGTTTTTAAATTAAGGAGAGTTAGTTCATTTTTACCCACCTTAGAGCTAAAAAAAAATAATGGAAATTTTTTGATACTGGAGATATTTTTTTTGCAGATAACACCGCCTTAAAATCTCACACAACAGATGGCCTGCAGAGCATGGCATTATGTTTCTCCATTGCCTGAAATTAGTTTCCTCCTACCATTAGCATAAAGAAAACCATCATTATGGCACTGGACTCTGTCTCCCTTTCAACTATAACTATTGACGTCTGTGACCTGCTTTTTTTTTACAGTTTTATATACTTTGATCAAACATATCTAGCAAAAGTTTCATGGACGATGAGATAAGTTGAATATATGAAAGGCTTCTACTGTTATGTATGTACTGATTAAAAGAATCTGGTTCCAAAAACTAATTCACAGCAAGAATTATGCTGCAGATATACCACGCATGCATACTGAACGCATGTCTTTACAATTTACACCAGGAATTAAAGTAGTCTCAGAGGCTCTAACTTCAGATACCTTCACTGCATCTTAGACATCAAATAAAAATATCCCTTAAACTGAGGTTCTTGCTCACACAACATACGCAGAATCCCAGCCGTACAAAGTCCCAGCGACGTGCTGCTCAAACGACCACAAAGATCACTAAATGATAATGATCATGATGATGATTAATTTATCGGCATTTAACTCTATCATCATGTAACATAAATTATGATCATTATATACATTTTTATATATTAGAAATGTGTCGCTTTTAAATTTATGATTTAAAAAAAAATTAATATAAAATAATCTATTTAAAAAGAAATATTGGTTAATACCTTAGCTGCCAGTATGGCCAACCTTATAATGAACCAACAAAAGCTGGAGGAGGTACATAACTTAAATATCTAGGAGCAATTATATCCTGAGATGGTTCCTGTGAAGCTGAAATTTTAGCTAGAATTGGGGACGGCAATATGTGCAATGACGAAGTTAACCAAAATATGGAACAGCAAAAACATTAGCCTGTCTAATTAGCTGAAGCTTTATAGAGCTCGCGATAAACCATTAACATTTATGGAAATGAGACCTGGACACTAATGGCAGCCATTAAAATTTAGCTGAAGGCATTTGAAAGCAAATGCATGAGGAACATTCTCCAGATCTCCTATTTAGAATACAGGACCAATGAATATGTCTGAGACAGAATAAACTCTACTGCGGTTCATCAAGAAACCATCATAACAACAGTTAAAAGACATAAAATGACATGGTTTGGTCATGTACTGCGACATAATACCCTGACAAAAATTATCCTTCCAGACACTGTAAAATTGTGTAGGCGAAGAGGTTGACAACGGAAAAGCAGGTTGGACAACATATAGTAATTGACAGGGATGAAATTGCTTGAATTATTTGCTACACATCAAAATAGGCACATGTGGAGATCGTTATCTTTTCAAGTGTCTATGCGCTTACCTAAACGGTCACGGGACTGACAATGATGATGATGAATTTAGCATTGGCTTGATTTGCAATTACTTTTTTTGTAAATTACAGATATTTAGATTTATATTTATCTTTTGTCATAGTATTTTCTAATTAATATTATAATAAAATCATACTACTTACCATCAGGTTCACGGTTATCTTCATTAGGGTCCGGCGCATTTTCTCTTTCGTCTTGACCTGTTAGAAATTTTATTTAAATTAAGATATATTTATACAATGTTAATGTTTGCACAATCTGTTTTTCTGTTTAAGTTATACACATATATTTACATATTTACACATTTTTAATCAGCTACAGCTGTTTCCATTTAATTGTAACTTTCTACTGCATAGCTTCCCAAACTTTTTCTGCTGGCTATACTATTTTGTAAAGGCATGTTACCAGCGACGGCGATGAAATGGAAAAATAAATCTTCAATAATATTTTAAAAATATTTAAAAATCAATTTAAATACTGTTTAATAGTTATTTTAATTTAATTGTTTAAATTGAATTTCTTTAACAAACGTTTCAAATCCTCGGGCGAGTTTTGTTATGGCAAAATTTATTTCATTCTGAAATTTTTATTTATTTCTATATTTTGTTTTTAAATTAAGGAGAGTTAGTTCATTTTTACCCACCTTAGAGCTAAAAAAAAATAATGGAAATGTTTTGATACTGGAGATGTTGTTTTTTTTTGCAGATAACACCGCCTTAAAATCTCACACAACAGATGGCCTGCAGAGCATGGCATTATGTTTCTCCATTGCCTGAAATTAGTTTCCTCCTACCATAAGCATAAAGAAAACCATCATTATGGCACTGGACTCTGTCTCCCTTTCAACTATAACTATTGACGTCTGTGACCTGCATTTTTTTACAGTTTTATATACTTTGATCAAACATATCTAGCAAAAGTTTCATGGACGATGAGATAAGTTGAATATATGAAAGGATTATACTGTTATGTATGTACTGATTAAAAGAATCTGGTTCCAAAAACTAACTAACAGCAAGAATTATGCTGCAGATATACCAGGCATGCATACTGAACGCATGACTTGTACAATTTACACCAGGAATTAAAGTAGTCTCAGAGGCTCTAACTTCAGATACCTTCACTGCATCTTAGACATCAAATAAAAATATCCCTTAAACTGAGGTTCTTGCTCACACAAGCATACGCAGAATCCCAGCCGTACAAAGTCCCAGTGACGTACTGCTCAATCGACCACAAAGATCACTAAATGATAATGGTCATGATGATGATTCATTTTATCGACATTTAACTCTATCATCATGTAACATAAATAATGATCATTATATACATTTTTATATATTAGAAATGTGTCGCTTTTAACTTTATGATTTTAAAAAAATTAATATAAAATAATCTATTTAAAAAGAAATATTGGTTAATACCTTAGCTGCCAGTATGGCCAACCTTATAATGAACCAACAAAAGCTGGAGGATGTACATAACTTAAATATCTAGGAGCAATTATATCCTGAGATGGTTCCTGTGAAGCTGAAATTTAAGCTAGAATTGGGGACGGCAATATGTGCAATGACGAAGTTAACCAAAATATGGAACAGCAAAAACATTAGCCTGTCTAATTAGCTGAAGCTTTATAGAGCTCGCGATAAAACCATTAACATTTATGGAAATGAGACCTGGACGCTAATGGCAGCCATTAAAATTTAGCTGAAGGCATTTGAAAGCAAATGCATGAGGAACATTCTCCAGATCTCCTATTTAGAATACAGGACCAATGAATATGTCTGAGACAGAATAAACTCTACTGCGGTTCATCAAGAAACCATCATAACAACAGTTAAAAGACATAAGATGACATGGTTTGGTCATGTACTGCGACATAATACCCTGACAAAAATTATCCTTCCAGACACTGTAAAATTGTGTAGGCGAAGAGGTTGACAACGGAAAAGCAGGTTGGAAAACATATAGTAATTGACAGGGATGAAATTGCTTGAATTATTTGCTACACATCAAAATAGGCACATGTGGAGATCGTTATCTTTTCAAGTGTCTATGCGCTTACCTAAACGGTCACGGGACTGACAATGATGATGATGAGTTTAGCATTGGCTTGATTTGCAATTACTTTTTTTGTAAATTACAGATATTTAGATTTATATTTATCTTTTGTCATAGTATTTTCTAATTAATATTATAATAAAATCATACTACTTACCATCAGGTTCACGGTTATCTTCATTAGGGTCCGGCGCATTTTCTCTTTCGTCTTGACCTGTTAGAAATTTTATTTAAATTAAGATATATTTATACAATGTTGATGTTTGCACAATCTGTTTTTCTGTTTAAGTTATACACATATATTTACATATTTACACATTTTTAATCAGCTACAGCTGTTTCCATTTAATTGTAACTTTCTACTGCATAGCTTCCCAAACTTTTTCTGCTGGCTATACTATTTTGTAAAGGCATGTTACCAGCGACCGCGATGAAATGGAAAAATAAATCTTCAATAATGTTTTAAAAATATTTAAAAATCAATTTAAATACTGTTTAATAGTTATTTTAATTTAATTGTTTAAATTGAATTTCTTTAACAAACGTTTCAAATCCTCGGGCGAGTTTTGTTATGGCAAAATTTATTTCATTCAGAAATTTTTATTTATTTCTATATTTTGTTTTTAAATTAAGGAGAGTTAGTTCATTTTTACCCACCTTAGAGCTAAAAAAAAAGAATGGAAATTTTTTGATACTGGAGATATTTTTTTGCAGATGAGACCGCCTTAAAATCTCACACAACAGATGGCCTGCAGAGCATGGCATTATGTTTCTCCATTGCCTGAAATTAGTTTCCTCTTACCATTAGCATAAAGAAAACCATCATAATGGCACTGGACTCTGTCTCCCTTTCAACTATAACTATTGACGGCTGTGACCTGCATTTTTTTTACAGTTTTATATACTTTGATCAAACATATCTAGCAAACGTTTCATGGACGATGAGATAAGTTGAATATATGAAAGGCTTCTACTGTTATGTATGTACTGATTAAAAGAATCTGGTTCCAAAAACTAATTCACAGCAAGAATTATGCTGCAGATATACCACGCATGCATACTGAACGCACGTCTTTACAATTTACACCAGGAATTAAAGTAGTCTCAGAGGCTCTAACTTCAGATACCTTCACTGCATCTTAGACATCAAATAAAAATATCCCTTAAACTGAGGTTCTTGCTCACACAACATACGCAGAATCCCAGCCGTACAAAGTCCCAGCGACGTGCTGCTCAAACGACCACAAAGATCACTAAATGATAATGATTATGATGATGATTAATTTATCGGCATTTAACTCTATCATCATGTAACATAAATTATGATCATTATATACATTTTTATATATTAGAAATGTGTCGCTTTTAAATTTATGATTTAAAAAAAAATTAATATAAAATAATCTATTTAAAAAGAAATATTGGTTAATACCTTAGCTGCCAGTATGGCCAACCTTATAATGAACCAACAAAAGCTGGAGGAGGTACATAACTTAAATATCTAGGAGCAATTATATCCTGAGATGGTTCCTGTGAAGCTGAAATTTAAGCTAGAATTGGGACGGCAATATGTGCAATGATGAAGTTAACCAAAATATGGAACAGCAAAAACATTAGCCTGTCTAATTAGCTGAAGCTTTATAGAGCTCGCGATAAAACCATTAACATTTATGGAAATGAGACCTGGATACTAATGGCAGCCAGTAAAAGTTAGCTGAAGGCATTTGAAAGCAAATGCATGAGGAACATTCTCCAGATCTCCTATTTAGAATACAGGACCAATGAATATGTCTGAGACAGAATAAACTCTACTGCGGTTCATCAAGAAACCATCATAACAACAGTTAAAAGACATAAGATGACATGGTTTGGTCAATTACTGCGACATAATACCCTGACAAAAATTATCCTTCCAGACACTGTAAAATTATGCAGGCGAAGAGGTTGACAACGGAAAAGCAGGTTGGACAACATATAGTAATTGACAGGGATGAAATTGCTTGAATTATTAGCTACACATCAAAATAGGCACATGTGGAGATCGTTATCTTTTTAAGTGTCTATGCGCTTACCTAAACGGTCACGTGACTGACAATGATGATGATGAATTTAGCATTGGCTTGATTTGCAATTACTTTTTTTGTAAATTACAGATATTTAGATCTATATTTATCTTTTGTGATAGTATTTGATAATTAATATTATAATAAAATCATACTACTTACCATCAGGTTCACGGTTATCTTCATTAGGGTCCGGCGCATTTTCTCTTTCGTCTTGACCTGTTAGAAATTTTATTTAAATTAAGATATATTTATACAATGTTAATTGTTTGCACAATCTGTTTTTCTGTTTAAGTTATACACATATATTTACATATTTACACATTTTTAATCAGCTATAGCTGTTTCCATTTAATTGTAACTTTCTACTGCATAGCTTCCCAAACTTTTTCTGCTGGCTATACTATTTTGTAAAAGCATGTTACCGGCGATCGCGATGCAATGGAAAAATAAATCTTCAATAATATTTTTAAAATATTTAAAAATCAATTTAAATACTGTTTAATAGTTATTTTAATTTAATTGTTTAAATTGAATTTCTTTAACAAATGTTTCAAATCCTCGGGCGAGTTTTGTTATGGCAAACTTTATTTCATTCTGAAAATTTTATTTATTTCTATATTTTTTTTTAAAATTAAGGAGAGTTAATTCATTTTTACCCGCCTTAGATCTAAGAAAAAAATGGAAATGTTTTGAAACGGGAGATATTTTTTTGCAGATGAGACCGCCTTAAAATCTCACACAACAGATGGCCTGCATAGCATGGCATTATGTTTCTCCATTGCCTGAAATTAGTTTCGTCTTACCATTAGCATTAAGAAAACCATCATTTTTGCACTGGACTCTGCCTCCCTCCCAACTACAACCATTGACGGCTGTGACCTGCATTTTGTTGCCAGTTTTATATTTCTTGGATCAAAAATTTTGAACACAATTTCCACTATTTTGTAAAGGCCATGTTCCCCGCGAACCCGTTGCACGGGGTAAAATACATCTTCAATATGGTCTAAAAATATTTTTTTAAATCGTCTTAAAATCTCACACAACAGATTGCATTCATAGCATGTTATCATGTTCTACCACTGCCTACAAAAAGTTTGGCCTTACCACTAGCATAAAGAAATTCAACATTTTGGCACTGGACTCTGCCTCCCTGCCCACTATAAACATTGACTTTTACCTGGGTTTTGTTTACAGTTTTGTGTATCTTGGAACAAACATCTCGAGCACCATCTCTATGGAACATGAGCTAAGTTGAAGTATATGAAAGGCTGCTACTGTTATGGTTAGACGGAATAAAAGAGTCTGGCCCAATGCCGAATCCACAGCAAGAACTATGCTGAAGGTATACAATGCCTGCGTACTGAGCCCATTTCTCTATGGATGCAAGTCTTTGACAATTTACAACAGGAACAAAAATAGATGCCGTCACCACGTCTTGGACATGGAATATTCAAAGCACCAACACGGAGGTCTTGCTCACACAATCATTTGCAAAATCTTGGCCATATTAAGTCAAAGAAGCCTCCGCTGGCTTAGGCTCGTCAAAAAGTGCAATTTGGTCTCAAAATAAAGATCGTGCTATACAGTGACATGATGACAAGGGATATGTCGTTTGCTTGGCCACGTACAAGATACATTAAAAAGAAATATGCAGATAAGACATGAAAGCGCAATCATCGACATCAAAAACTAGGAGGATCTAGCAGAGAATCGGTCCATATTACGAACAAAGTGAAGGAAGGATCATTAAGAGCCGCGTAACAAATTAGGACTGAAACAGCTCAAAAAAGAGTTAGGAGGAGCCCCATGCAACACTGCCCCACTGCATTCGTATTTCTGACCTACAGAAGAGACTACCACTCATCAGCCATAACAAGAGTTGCACTCGATAAATATAAACCTAACGTATCTCGCAGATGGAAGATATTATATATATTTATATATATTATATATATATATATATATATATATATATATTTATATATATATATTAGGGCTGTAAACGATTAATTTAAATTTGACAGTTAACTTTTTGAAAAAAAATACGATTAATTAAACCAGCATTTCGATTAAAGAAAAAAAAATTAAATGTATGATGTCATAAGTAACACTTATTAAAAGTAATTTTTGAAAATCTATATAACATTGAAATATCTCCTTTATATGTCACCTTAAACCCAACTACGCAAAAAGTCAAGAGTGTTGACATTAATTTGTTCACGTGATAAGCGGATCTAATTGACAATATAACAAGCCGAGACGAACAATCATTCACATGGAACTGAGGTAACTGGTATGCACAAAACGGTATTGGCAAGAAATGACATTATCGGTGTTCATTAATTGTTCATTAAGTTTCCACCATTGTAGAGGGTAAATGGATTCAGGAACTGTCATCTCCATTTTAACGCAGTAATTCAGCAGAAGAGCTGTCGTCATTTTCTGTCTCTGAGTCAGACTCCATTACTGCCATTAGCTTAACGATTTTTCACTTGGTTTTATAAATAGGCGAAGTGTTAGAACCATAGTAGGCAAAATTTATCAACATTTTGAACATTCCCGCCAGTAAATAGTTTTAAAACCAACATTTTCCTGTAATCGTCAAGAAATGTGTTGTTATTTATCGGCCGCTATTTTTAAATCCCTTATATTAACTTCGAAATCTTGTCTCTCTGTCTTGGGCGGGCGGAAAAACAAAAGTAAAAAATCACCCACTTTCCGTGAAGCCATCGAGCTAAAATTTAGCACATGGACCAGTGTCACTTATCAATGCATCATATCAAAATTTCAGATCGATCGAACGTACCTTAATTAATTTAATGCATTTTTAGTTTATCTCTATATGAGGTATGTAATTCAATTTCACAGTTTGTTATTGTTTATTTTCCACGTGACAGTTCAGTTCGCGCTTTGACGCGATGTACAGGCATGCTTTTGTTGACATTGTACGTGTAACGCTCAGCTCAGTCCAGCGATCGGTGACCAGACCTTTCCCCTCTCCCACCCGCCTCCCGGTGTTATAAAGCAAAGGGGAGTTAAGACAGATTCAGTCTGTACATGTTTGTCGCGTTTGAACATAATCAATAATTTTAGTTATGTCTCATATATAAGGGATTTATAGTCAAAACCTTTATTTGTAAGGTTTTTTTTTAACTTCATTAATTTCAATAAGTTGTAAGTGGTGGGTCGATTAATCTTTAAAAAAAATATTTAATCATTAACATTTTTAACTATTAATCGAGAAATTACTCGTTAATTTCCGCAGGCCTTATATATATATATATTGTATACCGTATATACTCGTTCTACAGTCCGTTCGTTAATAAGACGACCCCCCGCCCACTTTTGGAAGTGAAAAGTATTAAGTGTATAACCCGATCGCAAGCCGACCCCCCAAAAATAATAGGAGAGCTTTATAAAAATGGTACATATTTGTTTAAAACTACAAGCTAAATTGGTCATTATGCTTGTTTACTTTGTATTGCCTATCTTTGTCTTTCTGCTCTTTGTTAAGCAAGAGTTACCGGTATTTAAAAAATAAAATTATTTGGTAAACAGTGACGAAAGCGCGTACATTAAAATCCGTGGTTGAAAACAAAATTTGTAAAACAATTTATTAAAATGTTCACAAAAATAAATAAAATGATTAAATAAGGTAAGTGCTGATTCTTAGTAGCATATAATAGCTTCTGATAGAGTAGTCGAATCTTGTAGAGTGTAGAAAAGGACATTGATAATGTACAATAACAAAACCGATATTCATATACATGCAGAAATCACCTATGACCCGCTCATAAGCCGACCCCCCCACTTTTTCCCCTAGATTTTGTCCAAAAAGGTCGGCTTGCAAACGAGTATACACAGTATATATATATATATATATATATATACATATATATATACATATATGTACATATATATATAATATATATATATATATAATATACATATATATATCTATTTTGTTTTTTGTATATTATAGCTGGTACTGATTAAAAATTGTTTTTATTGATCTGGAGAAATGTATCAATTAATTGATTAATTTTGATTAATTACGTTTTTATAACTCATATATAGATCTTGTTAAGTTTCGTTTCAGTATTTTGCAAAATCGGCTAAGTCGTCACGTTAATTCCTTGGCTCCCAGATTTGTGACGTAACACAACAAATTCGTTATGCCAGAAATGAGGAAGAAAAACCTCTTTTGTTTACATAAGCACGTCTAAATAAATAATAATAATACGAGGGACACGTATTTAAGTATCAAAAAAACATTATAGTCGGACAGCGTTTAGTCAAACTTACTTAAGTCGAAAACCTCCCTAGATCGAATTAATTGATAGGTCCCGATCAAATTCCATAACACGAATGTATTTTATTTCTCCTTAAACTTAACAATTTTCGTCTTCCAACCTTCCGTAGTGGAAGAAGTGTAAATAAGTCGCATCCCTTTGCTGGATGATGTGACTCGTTTTAAAAAGAAAAATCTTACTTCTCCCATCCCACTGTGAAAGGAGTAAAGTACGTTGGTATGTCAAAGCACTTTGGCTTCCTTTCATATGAAACAAAGACAACGCCTATCTTTTATGTCAAGCCTTCTCCCTTGTATTTCTGTTCCCCCGCCGCCCCCTCTCATTATCAACATTGTCTTAGAATTGTCTGCGCTTTTACGCAATTTTCCCTAGCTCGAAAACTCCGTAGTTCGAATTTTTTTCGGGTCCCTTTGAGTTTGACTTAGAGAGGTCCGACTGTATTAATAAATAAGAAAAAAAAATTTAAATTATTTTCTAAAATTTAAACCTATCAAATGTATTTTAATCGATACATTTTAACGATCAATCGATTATTTAATTCTTAATTTCCACAGCCCATACACATATATTAACAGTAGAATAGGCAAAGCATCTGCCACAATGGCTCAACTAAATAAATAGGTCTGGCAAAACGCCAAACTTACAGGGAAAACCAAAATGTGTGTCTATCAGTACGCTGCTATATGGGAGTGAGACATAAATCACTTATATTTCCTACGAGCGCAAGTTTCATAAGCTTCACTTGAGAGACCTGCGTTGCATCCTTGGCTTTAAATGGCAGGATAAAATGCCAACTAGTCAGGTCATGATGCATGCCAATACCAAAATCATGTTCTCAATTCTTAGTGAAATAAGCCTGAGGTGGCTAGCACATGTAAAAAGAATGAGCCCTGGCCGCATCCCCAAGGACATCATATATGGGGAAATGGCATCGGAAAAGAGGAAAACAGGTCGCCCACGTTTGGGATTTAAAGATGTCTGCAAAAGGGATATGAAAGCAGCCAGTATACGCACAAGCGACAGGGAGTATGAGGCAGAAGACCGATCTACTAGGCGCACAGTTGTAATAGAGTGTGTCATAGTAGCCGAGGAGCGAATATTCTAGAGTTGTTATATGTATAATAACGAAACGCCTTAAGCATGGAATCGTTTTTTTTAAGTTTGTAAGCCAGGTTATCATTACTTAGCCAAGCGAGTGTCTTGCTTTTTGTCCGTTTTTCACTATCAAAATTATTAATGATCTGCTTAAGAACGTTATACGGAAATGTAAACTTTATTTATTATGCATGAATAATACAAACATTATACATACATTAAATATTCTCAATGTAAAAAGAGAATGTTAAATTCATTAATTTTTTATTTGTGGTAAAATTTCATAATTTCTTAATTGAAAAATAATGTTATATAATTATATGTATATACATATATGATTGCTCAAACCGTGTAATCTTTGTCCTTCCTCAGGGTTGCTGTTGATACAATAAATAGATATTAATTATTTTTTTTTAAAATACACACATAACAATTTATTAGATTAACTTTAGCAAAAGTACTAGCTTGTCAAAAGTACATTTTTTCAAGTTGAAAAGTAGTTTTCTCCGGAAATAATCATTACAAATATAAGAGTAACAAGAATGAAAATGTGAATTGTGAAAACATAATAGATTAAAAACAAAAGATACCAGAAAAAGGAAAGTAAACACTTTCTATTTTGTTTTGTAGAAAATGTGAATATATTTATTATTTACCTTTCTATTTCGTCTCCAGGAGTTCTTCTATTAATCTGTCTAAATAAACAAGTAATTAAATAAATCAGTTTGTTTAAAATATATAAATTATTTTTCAAAAAATAATAAAAGTTTTTTTAGAGAATGTTAACTGAAACGATAGACTAAGGTAATTCGCATTTGATCTGAATTAAATATCTTGCTAAGTTAAATACTGTTCTGTTTCAGAAGCAGACACTTTTTTCTGCTTTCAGCAAAGAAGCTGTTACTACAAAAGAGACAAATTATTACATACCTTAGTATATTTCTATTATTAAATGCAATAATGATCGTATTGTATTATTTAAACAAGTTTATTTACTTTAAAAAATGTAAAAAAGGGTTTCATTTGGAAATTCTTAGGGCTGTTAACGATTAATTTAAATTTAATAGTTGACTTTTGAAAAAAACAACGATTTATTAATCGTTATTTTCGATTAAAGCCTAAAATTAACATTTATGACTTCATAAGAAACACTTATAAAAAGTTCTTTTTGAAAATTTAAATAACACTGGAATTATGTCTCCTTTATTAAATCCTTTATATGAACTCGTGGTGTCTGCTTGCGCCCTTGCTGGCTTGCTTGTCGCCAAAACTTTGGATCGATTTTTAACCCACTTCCTCGTAAGCTAGCGGCTGAAATTTAGCAGGCTGTTTAGTGCCAATGATAACAACGATGCTTCAAAATTTCAGATCAATCGCATTTACTGTCATTAAATTATTGAATTCTTATATTATTTATTTATCCTCTATGTATCATGTTATTTTTTGAGATAGAGTGTCGCGGTGCGTATTATATTGAACAACCTTTCTGTCGCACAATAAGGTGCGTATTTTATTGACAACATTTTGTATAAACATACTAGCGTAACACCCGTCAAAAATGACGGAAGTTTTCAGCTGAAATCTATTTATTTTATAAAAAATTCACTTTTTTTTAGGGCGCCCTACTAACTTGTCCTAGTTTGATAAATACGAAATATTAAACTTTCTGAAATTTACAGAAAGTATTTTATAATAGGGGTTGTAGGGTGCCTACGGCGCCCCCTTTGTTTTTTTAACTTAAGATTATCCATCATCAAATCCTCTTTTTACATTGATCCCTTTTTCAAAATTAAAATACATGTAGATTCTATGAGCGAAAACAATGACGTCTTATAATATATTTTTTTTACAGCGCAACTTTAATTTGCACACCTTTTGATGCATTGGTGCAGTAATTTGGTTTTCCCTGCTTTCTTATATTGGTAGCGTCACGGACAGACATTGCACATTATATTGTTTAATTCCTGATCGGTTCGCATTATATTAAACACTAGTAAGAAAGCCCGCCCAAGGACGGGAATAAGTGTAGGGTGACCTGTGAAGTTCATGGACGCTATGTTTTGGTAGTTGTTATGCTGAAGCGTTTGCAGGACATTGTCGTCGCAGGACAAGGGATGTGGACAACAACACAACAAAAACAGCAAAAACAACAACAGCAACAACAACAGCAACAAAAACAAAACAACATTTGAGCATTCTCTTTAAGAAGGTCGAAAAAAATCTCAGCGGTGAATTTGCGGTTGGGAAAGCGCTGAGAATAGATCCAACAAACGATTTGGTGGATTTACATAATGATCAAGCTCTTCAACATCACCAGCTACAAGGCCAACCAATGATTAAACTTAAATCAGTTGACCGAATCTCTGACGCCATCAAAGATATTAGCAATTATGCTATTTAAAGGCTTATTCCAGAAGATATCAACAAGACTGGCGGCTTGCCAAGCACTCTGGTGATATTTGAAGGTGCGCGAGTCATGCTTCGCTATAATATCGACACAAGTAAAGGACTGGTTAATGGTGCCATGGGTGAAGTCATCCAAATTATTTGGCCACTATATCGCAGAGCGAAAAATTACGCAAAATATTTGCCAAAATTGAAAATAAATTTCTTTGGGATTTGTGAACACATCATCGAGCGAATGACAGTTGAGTTTCCAGCAAAGTTGTCAGCCGGAACAGCAGAAATGAGAATGCTGCCACTCATCCTTTATTGGACTGAGACCATTCACAAAATGCAAGGATCAACAGTCGATCATGCAGTAATTAATTTTGGTTCGAAGATTTTCGCTAAAGGCCAGGCTTATGTTGCTTTGAGTCGAGCAAAATCTCTTAAAGGAATTCGATTAGAGGAACTGGACTGTTCGAAGATTCAAGATAAGTCATTTTGTAATTTGCCAGCATTGGAAGAATTAGAAATAATGCGCAAGCTTCCTGACTACCGTAGTAATATGTAAAGACTGAGAAAGAATATTGTGACACAAAACGAAGAAGTGAGGAATCACCAGTGTCTCATGAATCCCGTCTCATCAAACAACGGTGATCTAATGCAAAACAACAATGTGAAGAATCTTAAAGAAACAACGGCAAATCTAATGCAAACCGACGAAGTGAAGAATCGTCAGTGTCTTATTAATCCCGTCTCAAGAAACAACGGCAATCTAATGCAAAAAAAAATGTGATGAATCGTCAAGAAACAACGGTAAATCTAATGCAAAACGACGAAGTGAAGAATCGGCAATGTCTTATTAATCTCGTCTCACCAAATAATTGCAATCTAATGCAAAACGACGAATTGAAGAATCCTCAGTGTCTCATGAATTCCGTCTCAAGAAATAACGGCAATCTAATGCTAAACGACGAAGTGAAGAATCACCAGTGTCACGTGATTCTCGCCTTTCACAAGATCGTCATTTTAATTTTCAAGAAAAAGACAGATCAACGTAATAGTGGAAGCTTTTAAAATTTAAAGTAATATATTTTGTTTACGCAGATAGTATTTGTGAATTTTGTCAAAAAAACTTTGCTATCCAAACAAGTATCAAATTACATGATTCAACAAAATCTTCTCGATTATCATCCCGTGGCGTTGTCCAGCAAAGACTCATTGCTTTTGTGTCACCGTTGTAAATCTCATTTGATGTAAAAAAAAATACAACCTGTCCATCTAAAGCGTACTCGAACAATCTTGATCCTGGATTTATTCCACCTGATATCGCAATTTTAACACCAGTGGAGTTTCATTTGCTATTTCGAATCCAATCTTTTCTTGAAGATAAAACAATTTGATTGTGTGTTTGGACAGTACGGCTTCAAAGGTCAAGCAATTTTGTTTGCTCAGGATATCTTGCGAGATGACAGAAAATCTGCCCACCATGTTACAGCGAACTCCTGATTCTGCTGGCCTAATCGTTGTATATGAGTCATTAGACAATCTTGACATAACACGAGAATTCGAGATCTCTCGTGAAAATGTAAGCAACGCAAAAGAATGGTTGAAAGCAAATAATCCTCTTTATTGTGATGTATGGGTGTGTGGGGAGGAGGGAAGGGTAATGTGTGGCACTTTATTACCCGAAGTGTGTCATGTATGATCTTTAAATGATTTAAGGGAACTATCTTGATTACATATTGTGGTTACTTGGATTTTCAAATGAAAAATGTACTACCTAAGTTCATTCCGGGTAGAAAGGCAATTGGTCATCCATGCCATTATGTCATCTTTTTAACGCTGCGGACCACTTAAAGTTTGATCATTTTACCGCGGCCCACTTGAAGGGGGTATGGGTGGGTGTAGGATGTGGGGGGTAGGGTTTGCGGCTGTGTTGATTTTTTATACAGTTATTTTAGATTGTTTTGATTTTATAGTTTTAATTTAATACTACTGAAACATGCCTTCAAAATTAAATAAAGTTAAACATAAAGCGAATTAAAGTTTATTTAATATTTTAATTAACTCGAATGTTAAATCAATGAGTTCTTGTGTCTTTTATGGTTGGGAAGTAGCGCTCAAACTCTTTTAAAAGCAAAGACAGGTGATCAGGTGATCGTGCACCAACTGGGAAAAGGAGTGCTTAGGCTCAGTCTCACCTAGAATCCCCGCTAATGTTTGAAACATATCCAAAATGACTTTGTTCACTTGCCGTTACAACAACTCCAGTTTGGCTTTAAATGCAGCTACTTTGTCAGCTAACTTGAAAACAGTTGTCGTTTTCCCCTGAATAGACGGATTGAGTTCATTGAGCTGGCTGAATATGTCACACAGGTAAGCAGGTTTTGCGACCCATAACTTGTCACTGAAATGTGCTGTCGGTGGTGACTTCTTTTCTGAGAGAAATCTTTGCAATGGCTCTCGTAATTCAAATACTCTGTTTAGCGATTTTCTTCCGGATAGCCATCTTATTTCTGTGTACAAAAGGAGGCATCTGTGCTCTGCGTCCATCTCCTCACAAAGCTGCTCAAACAGGCGTGAATTAAGGGCGTGTGCCTTGATGTGGTTAATAACTTTAATGACATCAATCATTACACAGTTAAATTCTGGTGACATTTTTTGGCTTGTCAACATTTCCCTGTGAATGATACAATGCGTAGATTCACACTCAAGTGCAACCTCCTTAATCCGAGCTGTTAAACTAGACAGCCGTCCGGTCATTGCAGCAGTTCCATCTGTGCAGATGCCGACACAAGAGGATCATTTTAGGTGTCCTGATATATAACCATACAATGACTTGAACATTTCAGCTCCGGTGGTGTTGGTTGACAAAGATAGAGCAAGTAATATTGCTTTGTTTTCGATGTCTGTAGATTCGTCAACCTGGAGTGCGTACCACAGTGATGAATTAATCCTCTCCAACAATTGTATCTCAATATCTTCGGCTATTTCCTCAATGCGCCTAGTTACAGTGGTAGCCGACAATGACACATGTGCTATCTATTTAACAGCAGCCTCTCCTAGAAGTTCATGGCAAATGTCTTTAGCTTGTTAACACGGGTCACCCATCAGAATCGCGCACAACAAAAGAGCGCCTACATAAAAGCACCGTGATAAGAACGCCGACATAAGAAAGCCGACACAGAGAGCAAAGATTGACTGTAGGCGGTTGTCCGCTCTGCGCTAATGTGTCATTGATGTTCTTTGGATCTTTGGACGTGGTGCCGCCAAAACGGCTAACAAGCTTTTCCATCTTGTGTATGGAAAGACGCACAATCCCTAAAGAAATACACCTCAGTTTAAAAAAATGTAAATAATTTAATGTTCCTTTGCTCGCGAACCACCTGGCACATCTCCACGGACCACTAGTGGTCCGCGGACCCCAGGTTGGAGACCACTGATCTAACAGTAGTAACTAATTATTTACAAACCGTCTCTGGTAAGCCAGTCTTTTCGATGTATGCCTAATGCAAACATTCAGTTACTAAGGTATGTAGTTTGGAAACTTTCGCTTGCCTTGGCTGCCATCAGCAGCTACCATATTCTAAACACCTGGATAATCTCCTCTCAGCAGCTACCATATTTTAAACATCTGGATAATCTCCCCTCACCAGCTACCATATTATGAACACCTGGATACTCTGCACCCCTACCAACACCCTTGTATTATAACAGTCATTTACCCGCGTGGGGCTAATGTCCTGAAATCATTTTGAAATTTATTTATACTCTATTACAACCTCAACTTTTTAAATAAAAAAAAACATGCTTCATATAGGTAGGCAATTGAGAGATAATTATAATCTTTATTAAAATAGTTTGTCAATCAGTTGAATCCCTTAAAATTGCTTTTTTTGGTGTTAATTATCGTTTTCATGTAACGTCTTATAGAATTATATGGTTTTCGTGCTTAGAGATTGACACTGTTTGAGAACCACTGGACCGAATTATGTTTTTGTTTTATTTCATGTTGTTTGTTTTAAAATAAATATTTTATGGTCATGAATATTGTTCAAAAACACCATGAGCCAGATGTGTAGTGTAATTCTATTATATTGAACTAAAAAATCCTTAAATAACTATAACTACGTATCTAGGGATAGAACTGATGGAGAACCGAATTATATTTTTAAAAAAAACAACTATTTTTTTTTGATTTTCGCACCAATATTTGGAAAGGCTTTTACCTATATAAAATATTTATTTTATTACCAACGAAAATTTGCACACTGACCTCAAATAAATTTAGTGAGTTCACCAGCAGCGCATTGTGATACTTGATGTAAATAGTGAAGCGCAAACATGTATGCAGTAGTACATGTATTATAAGAGTGGCAACTCATGAACTTTATTTAAATACGGGGTCATCAAGGGTTGACATCTCGAAGAATCACACTCAGATTTGATTGTGATTACTTATTTAATTAATTCACTAAATTATGATATTAATGTTATTGCATATCTGATCGGCTGTTAATGATATCTTCAAACTGGGCCTGATACTTTTGTTGTTTGAATAAATGTTTAAAAAACATAACGACTCTGTTTGTTCTACTTAGTTTGATTTGTGTTCAGGTGAAACGCCTCTGGTAGAAATGACCAACTTTAATCAACATGTGAACACATATCCTTGCGTCCACTCCCTAACACAGTCAGGTTCAATATCCAACAAAGTGTAACAATTTTTGCTGAGGCTTATTGTAAGTATTGCTATACTATGCTATCCTGGTTAGAATAATACTCAGTAGTCCTTACATTATATCCGTATTGTAGGGCCGAAAATAAGTGGCATGCCACTTGATTAGCAACACTACAGATTAATTATAGATACGTAGGTATGTTATTATTAAAAAATATATATCAAACATATGCATATGTATTTATTAATTTAATTTTTTACAACTTAATTACTTAATAGGACCTTTTCTATATACTGACTAAAAAATAATAATTACTAACATAAGGTTTATTGCATGTATACATAATATAAACTTGGCTTATACAATTTTAATATTTCCTGTATCATAAACTTGAAAATTTATATTTAAATGCGGTTTAATTTTAACTGGTGAATTACTTCCCTTTAAAACAAATTTGTCTTTGATATTGCTCTTTTTATATAAAATAATGCTCTAGGGCGGGATAACTCCCAAGAAAAACACAAAAAAAAATGATTTGAAACATTTTCTTTTTCAAATAGAAATTACGGCCTTTATTGGGAAGGGGGAAGCTTTGTGACGTTATATTGGAGGGGAGGTCTAAGTTTTTTTGACAACGTGTGATATAAAAAAAAAGTGGGGGGTGAAAAATCGTCCAGATTTGTGTCACGTCATTTATTAAAGGCACCATAGGGGAGCAATTGTTCAATTTTGCACGGAGTGATTGAAAGGATAAGTCCGGCCCTGCCTAACTTGTACGTCTGCAGACCCATGGTGTCTGCGTACAATCTGTGTACGTCATAGTGAGTACAAAGAGGTAGTACCGAGTCCATGCAAAGTGTCTTGATTCGGTGCGTATTATATTGACGATTACTTTTTACAAATATATTCCCGATCTTTGCGCATTATGTTAAACATGTTTTACTAGACATGGATAAAATTTTGGACTTTTGGATTGTAGTGCGCTGCGTATTACTATTACAAAGAGCATTCTTTTACTTATGTCTCGTATATAAAGGATTAATAGTCAAAAACTTTTTTTACGTTTTTTTTTAAATTTCATACTTTTTTAACCTACTACGCAAACAGACAAGTGTGTTGACATTTTTTGTTTCAAGTGATGAGCGGGTCTAATTGACTATATAACCAGCCGAGCTGAACGGTCTTGGCAATGAATGACATTATCGGATATCGGTGGTCATTAAGTTTCCACCATTATTTAATTTATTCAGGAATTTTCATCTCCATTTGGAAACGCAATAATTCATCAGACTTTTCAGCGCCAATCTCCATTAATGTCAAAAGCTTAACACTTTTCATTTGGTTTGATAAGAAGGCAAAATGCTAGAACTAGGGATCAGCCGAATATGTTTTTTTACTATTTGCCTGATCCGGATAGTTTGGCCCTAACATTTGCCGGATCCGGAATACGGAATTGGATATCTCTACAATTAAGTGTAAAAGCTAATAGGGTGTACTTTACTACTTAATATCTAGTGTTTAATACTATTTATTAAAATATTTATTAGCATACAAATGGAGAGTATCTGCTGACCACATTGTGACATTGTCAACGTCAAAGATGAACATTTTACAATGAATTAAATAAACGAACTTTAACGAAGTTAAACGAACTTTGTAGTGTGTACCAATCGAACAGTGTTGTACTGAGAGTGTAGTGTTGTGTACAAAAAGTCGTGATCTAGAGCCATAATAAATATGTTCTTTTATTCTGACGACTTAAGATTAATATGCTGTTAGTTAACTTAGTTTGTTATCTTATGTAGTAAAGTAATATCTATACTTGTAGTAACTTTTTAACTTAATATATTTTTTTCGTATTGAAATTGATTATTTTACTATATTTTGCATAGATTTGTATGATTTCATTATCAACGCTTGTTAATTTGTTTATTTTGTTATATATTAATAATTTAATGTATAAATTAATTTGTTATTTTAACTATTTTGTATAATTATAACATTCACAATAGAAAAGAGTTTAAAATTGCACAACTGAATAAGATATAACACGTGAGACAAGCAAATTCTTTATTTTTAAGTTCGCAAATAAAAAAAAACAATTGCAACTGCCATTTAAAGTTTAACGGCAAAAAAACAAAACAAAGAATATAAAATTATTACAATGATATAACTTATATCATATAAGTAAAATGGTTTAAATGTAAATACTGAATTGAAAGTATTGATTGATTGACTACTGTCAACGTACTAGTCAATGACAAAGAAGTTAAAAACGAAAGCCAACTATCACCCTGTCCCAGTTGCAAAGGCTCCTTTTTAACTATAATTTTTATAGTATAAGCTAATAATTACAAATTAAACTTAAAATTATTATTTTTAGCATGAAATTATTATTTTTAACATAAAATTAATGTATCTGCCATAAGTATTTGCCGAATCCGGATAGTGGCGTAAATCCCGATATCCGGTCCGGATATCCGCATGCTGGACATCCGGCTGTCCACTAGTTAGAACCACGGTAGGCAAAATTTATCAACATTTTGAACATTCCTGCCGGTCAATAGTTTAAAAACCAAAATGTTCGTGTTATTATTTATTTATTACCACGTTTTTATTAACTCGCTTTTGATGGGCATTGTCCAAGATTTTTTCAAATCTGCCAACGTAAAATTGAACCACTTCTGATGATCCTAGAGATCTGAAAATGTACCACAGATAGATCTTGGATAAAAATGCATTGTATTAACATTTCAGATCGATCGAATGTACCGTTATTAAATTATTGAACTTTTTAGTTTATCTATAGTCTATATATAATTATCTGTAACCGTCTGATTTTGTTGACATCCGTGTGTTCCCCCCGAGACCACATCACAATGTTTTTAAAACGTTGGGCGGGCGCTTGTGAGGTGTTTGGTAAAATAAATAGAGGTAAAAAAATATTGTTAAAAACCAAGTTTTTATTAGTGGACTAAAAAGAATAAAATAAATAAAGGTAAAAAAATAATTTTTAAAAACCACGTTTTTACAAACGGACTAAAAAGAAGAAAATAATTTAAAACTTGTAAGTTCAAGTACTTTGATTTCTTATGACTAAAAACGTGGGGCGAGTGTTTGGTATAAAAATTAAAGATTTCTAATTTAGAAGGCAAAAGAGAGGTCTATAAGTGAGAGTATGAGTGAGCTACATATGTTAAACCTCATAAGCGCCCGCCCCACGTTTTTAGTCATATTAAATCAAAGTACTTGAACTTACAAGTTTTAAATTATATTCTTCTTTTTAGTCCGCTTGTAAACACGTGGTTTTTAAAAATCATTTTTGTACCTTTATTTATTTATTTATCGGCTGCTATTTTTTTCTAAATATATATTTTTTTTTACTTTTGAACTTGCAATAATGTGTAAGTGATGGGTCGATTAACCGTTAACAAATAATTGAATCGTTAAAACTTTTAACGATTTGTTGAGAAATTAATGATAAATTTCCGCAGGCCTAGAAATTCTACAATGTAACGGCCGAATACTTTTGCCTTGTTTAAAGCCAATTTTTTAATTTTTTTTAAAAAATACGTTTTTGTTTCCCTGCGAAACTAATAGGTGTTAAATTACCCATTTCAGTGGTATAAATCTTAAGAAATGGCAACAAATTTAATGTACAAAATTCAATGTACCATTCTACAACACGTTTTACATTCTTTGACATTTGATGACGTATTTGTTGTGTGCAAAAAGACACCATTGTAATGAAAATCTATCACATCAGGTGTTGTTAAATGACATGTGTCTTCGGCAAAGGCAGAAGAACATTATACCAGATCGGTTGGGAGTGAAAATATATACTATGCTGCAACGGATCTGCACTGTTCAGCCACATAACTATTAAAGTTACCAAAATATGTTTTACTTGCAGTGGGTCGAAGTTTTTATTCCTCGAATCTCCTTACATCTTTTTGGTCTCCCATGTCAATTTAAACGCCTCCAAATTTGAGTTAGGAACTGCTTCGCAATGTCAATTAATATGTCTCAAGGACAGACCCTGTAAATTCTTGACATTGATTTTAGTCAAGATTGCTTTTCATATAACCAACTGTACTCATTTCGCTAGAGAGTAGACTCATAGCACAGATTTGTCATATTACAATTCGAGGGTTGCACTGACATCGTGGTTTTCAAGATGATATTTTACGTCATTTTAGAAATGCTTACTTTTCTTCTTATTAAAACGCATTGCCGCATTTCGAAGCTTGAGCACGGGTACATTACTAGTTAAAAATAAAATTTTAAAAAAGTATTGAATCGTATCTTACCTGTTTTTTCTTTTTCTTTTACAATAATAATATAATCCGATCGATACTGCAACTCCAATGACTGCAATGACCGATCCAATTATAATTCCTGTAAATCCTTTAAAAAATAAATATATATATATAAAAAAAAATTAAACAAAAAAATATTTCTTTCTTGTATCTGTGCAAATAATTAAAAAAACGTTGGTAATAATTGGAAGATAATAATGTATATCTACACATTTGAAGGCACGTTTGCAAGCTAAATATGAACATGGTACATTATTTATTTTTTTTTAAAATTATATTTGCTTTTCAATGATTACTTTCCTTCCTACCGTAAAAATACAAAATATAATGTTTTTATGTGATTAAAAGAAATGTGCAATAATGCACTAATGGACCTAAAAACTTAATTCCCCCCCCCCAATTAATGATTTTATTTTTCATTATGTGTTTCAAAGTTTTTCCTAAAAATGATATTTTTATAAGTAATTTAAAACTGTTTAATGAGCATTTATAACAAAGCAGCCAATTTATGTTTATGGTTTAAACACCGCATTTATTTTTACTGACAGCACCGATGCTTTTGTGGATTTAAGACTAGTATAAGTCTTTTCAGAACTCTATTTAAGTACAAATGGTCGTATTCAACTAATAAAGGTTAAGTACCAACGTCATTTGCTTTATAATCGTTGTATTGTAGGAAGTGCTCGTTTACACCATTGTCTGTTTTAGAGAATTACATTTACAATAATGTGTGTTTTAATTGTTTGTCATATAATGTGAATATTTTCAAATAAAAATCCAAATAAAGACGTGTACAGCTTTATAATTATCTACTCTTATTTTTATTCACATTTAAAAACTTTCTGAATGATAATACTTATGTCTCTATTTATTTTTTAAAAAAATAAATAAACTAAGGCATTGTAATAAATATTGTATATATCCAATATAAAAAGCTAAGTTGGTGTTTGTATGTCTGTTTGTTTGTATCCCCTCTGTGTCCCGCTTTCACGGACAAAAAAAATAACGGAAGGGGACCAAATTTAACAGGACGGTTCCTTTTAACCTGCAGATGTTTTAAGTATAGTTTTTATAAGTATCCCTTTTGCCCAAAAGCCATTAATTAAAAAAACAGAAATATTAGAGACAAAGAGAGGAAAATTAAATCTCATTTCCATATTAAACAACCTAAGAAGGACGTTCAAAAAGAGTTTTTGTGTGCAGTATTTTTACAAGACTTTATATTGAGCGGTGAGCTTTCTAAAAAAAAATTATTCTTAGATATCTCTATCAAAAAATCTTTATTTACCATGCGCAATTTGTCTTGTACTCATTTCAAATAGAACTGCGTCTATTTTATAATACGATACAATAATAACAGTTATATTTGGGTTGTTTCTGTGGTACAAATCATTTTCCTTTTTAACGGGTTATTTATTATTAAAGATGCCTTAAATCTTTTTCATTACAATTGTCACTCGATGCATATGATTTATTATTTTACATGTGTTATTAAACTTGTTAATTTCGTTGTTTTGTTTTCTAATATCAACACTTAATAAAAATCTAATTAAGTAAATTATGAGTGAATTTTATGTGGAAAGCGATGCCACACGTCTAAGCATATGTTAAGTACAGAAGACTTATTTAATTTTGTTATTTATTTCCTTTATAACATTTATAATTTACTTTACTGGCATTAGGGAGTAAGTTACTATTGCCATTTTGAGGGAGAAGTGCCATACCTTCTCTATCTATTACATGCTGATACTGTTACAAATATTGTATTACTTACTATTGTGTTACGATGTAGTGTCGTAAATATATACGATCTTCGAGTGATGGGGGGGGGGATATATATATTTTGAAAATTTGAAAAATTAAGTATATTTAGAACATTTTGAATAAAATTGTGAAATAATTAAGTTTATTTAGTTCTTGTTGGAATAAAAGTGTTAATTTATTGTTTAAGTTCGTCAATATTCATTATTTAAGATATAAAATTGTATATCCACTTGAAAATCACATGTCCATTCCTTTGTAGCCGAGGAGGCAGGGGCGGATTAAGACTGCATTGGGCCCCTGGCTGCACTTCCACCTGGGGCCCAGTCCCGCCAGCGTTAATTTAAATAAAATGATTGCTAGCAGCTAATAGAAGACTGTAACTTTTAAGGCAGAGTTTAATAAGACAAAAAATTAAATAGAAGTCAATTTAAATAATATAAAGTTATATGAATCCAAAATTCATTAAAATATTTATTATTATTTATTTCAAGTTAGAAATTTAGTTTGCGAACTTTTCTCATGGTGAAGTTATCTATAACATCAGTAAAGCTAAGTGAGCTTTCAAATTCCTTTTCAATGATCATTAGCGAGAGCTTATTCAGTCTTTGTTGTCCCGTGCAACTTCTAACTTCATTTTTTATTATATTCAATTTGGAAAATGATTGCTCTCCGCTGCAGTTTTATGTCATCATTGAGAGATATATGCGAAGTGCGATGTGTACATTAGGAAAGGACTGTGTAAAATTTCTCACATTCAGAAACAGCAATATTTTTAGTTCTTTAGTTGTGTTTTGAGTTTCGCTGTGTGCTAGCTACTTCATGTTTCTGAGCATGGGGCTGGACAAAAATTTTTTTGAAGCGTTCTGAAAATTGGACTAATTCTGAATATTACGGGTCTTCAAAATCACTTGAATATTCTTACAATAACTCCGCTGTAGCCCATGTAATGGCGTCATTGCTGAGCTCAGTTAAGTTTTAAGAAAGTCAAATTTCTCATGGATGTCTTTATGTGTCAAACGGATGTTGTAGGGATGAAGAAAGTTTTTCAATGATTACCAGAAATACACAACCTTGACTTTTTGTTACTTGGAAAATACTACTTCGGCTGATGGCCCTTCATCAAAATGATACTTTCTCTTTTTTGATCGTTTTGAAGATTGTTTATACTCTTTCTCCATGGACTTGTCCTTTTTCTTCATAGGAATCAAATTCAGAACGCTGTCTTTTAACAAACTCAAGAAGAGATTTCAACAAGTGCATGGCTGAATTCAAAGAAAGTTCTCGCCCTTGAAGGGATACACTCGTTTTCTAAAATCTTTTAAAATTGTGTACCAAGTTTCATGTAAAATAGCGACTTCCAGAAGTTCCTTCCAAAATCCTTCTGCTTCAAGTCGACGGTCACGCGACTGATTTTCGTCAACTGCCAATTCTTTGAGTGCTGCCATATTCTCATGTTATGATTTATTAACAGACCTTACAGCATCATGTCGAGCTGACCATCTTGTGTCAGACAAGGCTTAATTAACAGGTAACCCTTTCAGGTGTTTTGAAGCACCTGCCAATGATGAGTAGATGCAACAAGCCAGCTATACAGATTCTGCACAAGGCAAACAAATCTGGCTGCAGCAGGACAATCTTCTGCTGCACTTTTACCAACAAAATTAAGCGAATGAGCTGTGCTCGGAACATAATGAGAGACACTGCAAGTCTCACAAAGGATAGCTTGGACTCCGCTAACTTTCCACTCATATGTGTAGCGTTGTCGTATGACTGTCCACGTCAATCTTGAGTTTTAATAATATTTTCTTCAAAAAAATTAAGAATAATTTGGGAAATTTCTGATCCAGTGTGTGAATACATTGGTATGAACTAAATGAATTGCTCAACAGGGCCATATTGTGCAACATATCGGGTGATCAATGCTAACTGGTCCACAATCTACAGATATCGAGATGTACTTTGCAGATTTTATTTCAGCAACAATAGCAGACAATACCTTTTGACCCATCTGTGCAATCAACTCTTCACTGTTAGTTAATGAAAAGTAAGAAAATAAAGTTGTCACGTCTTTTATTTCCTATGTTGGCAGATATGTTCAGCAAGAAATGTGTCAAACTGACTCAGTAGTTTCAGTATTCCAAGGTAGTTACCAACGCTCGATGATCTTAACACTTCACTCTCGCCACAGAATGCAAGGCCACCAATACATATAATTTTTATAATGCTTACTATCCCTATAAGAACTTTTTTGACACTAAAAGTTTCGTATTCGCAAATTTTAAAAACTAATAAGTTAAATAAGAATTTGTTTTTTTTTCTTTCTTCTCATTAGCTAGGTTTCCTTTTTCTTTCAAATTAGTTTTTCGATATTATTAAAGACGATTTCTGGTATTTCACACTCTTCGACATTTACTCCTAATAAATAGATGATATTTTAAAAATGTATTTATGCTATTTTCAGGGATTCGCGCAAACATTAGCTTACCTTTAATTTACCATATAATAAATTTGGGGGCCCTTAAATCATTGGGGTCCCCTGGTTTTAGCCCCTTCAGCCCCCCTCTTAATCCGCCATAGCGGGGAGGTATAATAACCATGTTTAAAAAAACAATTATTATTCTCTTCCAAGATTTAATATACAAAGGGAATCTTGAGAAAACAAACGCTGATAATAATTTCTTAATTATCTCGAAACAGCTACTGAGGGTGGCAGATGGAGTAAAATTAACCAAATATAATGTATTATTGGGAAACGGGATCCAACAAAAAATTGAATCCCTATTGTAAAATTATCATTTTGTCTAACTTGTGTGAATTAAACTATCGTTGATTATAGAGACAAAGATAAAAAAAATCTCATTGCCATATTAAACTATCTAGAGAGAAATTCAAAATAAGCGCATAATATTTTAAAATTGTTACTAATGATCCTATATGTTGAAGAAAATCAGAAGCCCCGAGCCTAGTGCTCTTCATGGGTCTTCCTGGAAGACCCTCCCAGCTATCTGGCCCCCACCCCCAGAAAAGGACGTTGACAGCTGGGAAAACCCCCCGGAGCGGTCGCTTCTGAAGCGGCCACCTGGGAATCCAGGACAGAAAGTCGAAGATGCCTCCCACAAAGTTGTCCTCCCAAGGAGGGGTGTAATTTCCCTACTATGACCCGCTACCACTTCGGCGCCACCCCGGCAAAGCATACGAGTCTCAATGGTTAGGATCGCCGCTATGCGGGGGATCATCAATGACCTACCTAGGGTGCACCCCCCACTGGAAGGTTTCCTCAGAGCTTGCGTCCGCTGCGTTCTTCGCGGTTCCTTTCGCTAATCCGTGCTGGCGCTCCTGGCCTTAAACCGGCACCGCTCAATGTCGTTGCTAGTAAAATTGAGGGGGACGAAACGGTCGCTTCGGATTTACCCGACCCTCAACAGGTACTTAATTGTTACTAAACTTTATATCCAACAGATTTTATTGTATAAAAACGGTGCGCAAATTTTATTTCAAGATTTTAAAATAATAATGAGTTAGTTTCTTAAGAGTCTCTTTTGGAAACTACATAACCTTTATATTTTAAATTAAGTTTAATAACACTTTGAGATAAGCAGCCATTGCCTTTTTGAGAGGTGGGAGTGTAGTACCTTATCGTATACCTGCTTTAACAAATATTTCATTTCTTTGAACAGTCTACTATGTGGGTCGGATTTTTTAAAACTTAAGACTTGATATTTTTAAACTCTTCTCTTTAAAAAATTAATCACGACTGAATTAAAAGTAATATTAAGCTAAATCGCTTTTTTATATTAGCCAAATTAATACAATATAATCATTGGTTACTAGGGAGATTGATATATCTAGAGAAAATTTAGTTCACATGAACCTGATAAATCATTTGAATTTTGATATCTATCTTAATTTAGTATATCCACACATTTCTGTCTTATATTATCTTATCTTATCTTATCTGTTTACAGACGCTCCTTCTATACAGAAGATTATTGCGTCCTACGCTTATCTATGGTTTGTGTTTAGTCCTGCATTTTTATTAGAGATTTAAATGTTGATAAAGTGTTGGTTTTCCTGGATTCTCCAGGCAACCCATTCCACGCCCGAATTCCGGACGGGAAAAAGGAAAACTTGTATGTGTTTGTTCTTGCATACGGAATAAGAAAGGTGTTTTTATCCTTATGTCTATCTGAGGGTTGTATTAAGTTATCTGTCAACATTACCAAAACCATTTTTTGTTTATCAGAATTTACATCTTTGTTTCACACACTTTTTAAAGCAAATAGATCAATATAAATATAATTTGCAAATAAATTATCTAATATCCAGAAACAAAAACGGGCCGGGGATAGTAAAATAGTGGGCCTAATGATATAATTTACAAAATAAAATGTTTTTTGCAAAACGGGTATTTAAAAAAAATAAATGAATCCCACTGGAAAATGAAATCCTTGGCATATATGACCGTTTTGGTGAAATGACAAAATGGAACGAAATATTTTATTATTTTTATCTTTGTTCACAAGTAAAATTAATTTGTTGTAGCTGTCTAGGTTTTTAAAATATTTTTTTAAAGATTAATTAGATTCCAGTTGATAAAAAACTTGAAAAGACTTTGCTGAATGAATCATTGAGTTGAAATTCAACTATTTTTATTTATTACTAGCAGACCCGTCGTGCGTTGCAACGATCTCTTTAAAAATGAATAAATTGAAAGAAACCAAAGATTGGTATGTTTTAAAAGAATTATGCCATAAACCTTCGGGGAAGTGAGAAAAAAAAGTCCAAGTTTAATAGCAAACTGTTACATAAATTAATAATTAAAAACTTACAAAAGGAAAAACGATATTAAGAGGCCCAGCCAAAAAATGAGTGATAATTTAATTTTTTTATTGCCATTGTACTCAAGCTAAATTTCTCAATATCGTGTAAAATTGAATGGGGAATTAAATTGTTACCGTGCAGTAAAAATGACATTTGGGGCCCCCAGCTCCGAGGGAATGGACATTAGGAGTTCAGTGCCCTATAGTAATATATTATAGGTTCTTAACTTTTTATATACTAACTTTAGTCAAAATCCATTTATTTTCTCATTATCTAACGCTTAAACTAATTTTAATATAGCTAATATAGTGAATAAAACTACATAAAGGGGCCCCGGGCTTTTTCGCTGCGAGATGTCAATTTCAAAAACCTTTACATTTCAATTCAGTTTCATCATGGATATATTTATCAAGATCGTTAAAAAGTGAATGGCAAAAATATCTTAAACATATATGAAAAAAGACATTTGGGGCCCTCCGTCACCGAAGAAAATGTCATTAGAAGTTCAAAAACCTTGAGTATTTTAATATGGGCTACCAAGTTTTTTATACAAAATTTGGTTAAGATCCAATCATTTACTCAGTAGCTAACGCATAAACTAATTTTTATATAGTTCGTATAAGCAAAAAACGACAGTAAGAGATAGAGGGTCCAGTTATTGCAAGAAATAAAGTGCGAAACACATGTTCATTTGAATAAATTTCAAAATGCATAAATTTATTTATATTTATCAATAATGGTAAAATTTGACTGTGCGATAAAATATTAAACATACATTTTGGGCTCCCTGCCCCAAGGAAAAGAAAATTACGAGTTCAGTGCCCTATAGTAATAAAATATAGACCCTCGAGTTTTTATATAATAAGATGGGTCAAGACCCATTAACTTTTTCAGAATTTTACGCTAATACTAATTTTTATACAGCTAATATAATGAAAAAAAACGAAATTTAGGGGCCCCTGGGCCCATTCGGTGAAAGATTTCAATTTAAAAAATGCTGTTCATTTTAATTCAGTTTCCTCATAGATATATTCCTTAAGATCGTGAAAAATTAAATGGGGAAAACTATCTCAAACATATACGAAGAAAAGACATTTGGGGCCCCAGGCCCCGAAGGAATGGAAATTTGAATTTCTGTGCCCTATAGTATTTTAATATCGGCTACCAAGTTTTTGTATACAAATTTTGGTTAAGGTCCATTCATTTACTCGGTAGCTAACGCATAAACTTATTTTTATATACCTCATATAAGCAAAAAACTACATTATGGGCCCCAGGGCCTAATTATCGCAAGAAATAAAGTGCGAAAGACATTTTAATTTGAATAAATTTCAAAATACATACATTTATTTATATGTCTCAATATTGAATGAACGATAAAATATTGAACATTTACTAAAAATGAAATTTTGGGCCCCCTGCCCCAAGGGAATGAAAATTAGGAGTTCAGTGCCCTATAGTAATAAAATATAGACCCTTAAGTTTTTATATATTAAGATGGGTCAAGATCCATTAATTTTCTCAGTATTTAACGCGAATACTAATTTTTATACAGCTAATATAAGGAAAAAAACGACATTTAGGGGCCCCTTTAGTGAAAGGTGTCAATTTCAAAAACCTGTTCATTTAATTCAGTTTCCTCATAGATATATTCCTCAAGATCGTGAAAAATTGAATGGGGAAAAATATCTTAAACATATACGAAGAAAAGACATTTGGGGCCCCCGGCACCGAATATATTGACATTAGAAGTTTAGAAACCTTAATTATGTCAATATGGGCTACTAAATTTTTGTATGCAAATTTTGGTTAAGATGCATTCATTTACTCAGTAGCTAACGCAAAAACTAATTTTTATATAGCTCACATAAGCAAAAAACGACATTAAGGGCCCCAGTGCAAGATATAAAGTTCAAAATACATGTTCATTTCAATCTGTATAATAATGGATACATGTGTCATTAGTTGTCAATATTGTTAATAATTGAATGGTGAATAAAATCTTAAACGTTTAAGAAAAAGAATTTTTTGGGCCCCCAGCCCCGAAGGAATGACTATTAGGAGTTCAGTTCCCTTTAGTGTTTTAATATTGGCTATCAAATTTTTATATACAAAGTTTGGTTAAGATCCATCAATTTACACAGTAGCTAGCGCTGAAACTAAATTTTATATAGCTCATATAAGCAAAAAATGACATTATGGGTCCCCGGCGCCCCATGAGTGATAAATTTAGAAAAAAAGTTGCCAGTCTCCAAAAGTTTCATGATGATCGGATGAATGGTTTAGTCAGCTATAAAGGACATGCACACAGACATACATTGATTTTTATATATATAGATTAACAAAAACGACATTAAGGGCCCCCGGGCCCAATCGGTGCAAGAGAATAACTTTAAAATACCTGTTCATTTCAATCTGGATCATGATAGATATATTAGTCAATGCTTTTCAAGATCGTGTAAATCATAACGGGAATAAAGTATTTAACGCTTACCAAAAAAAAAGGATTTTGGGCCCCCGGCCCCGAAGGAACGGACATTAGGAGTTCAATGCCATATGATACTTTAATATAGGCTATCAAGTTGTTATGTACCAAGTTTGGTCTAGATCCATTCATTTTCCAAGCAGCTAAGCCCTAAACTAATTTTTATATAGCACATATAAGAAAACAATTCTCATTATGGGCCCCCGGCGCCCCATGAGTGTTAAATTTTGAAAAAAAGTAGCCTATTTCCATCCCGGGAGCGTACTCAAAAGTCTCCAAAAGTTTCATGGCGACCGAATGAATGGTTTAGTCAGCTAACGGGAATAAAGTATTTAACGCTTACAAAAATAAAGATTTTGGACCCCCGGCCCCGAAGGAACGGACATTAGGAGTTCAATGCCATATGATACTTTAATATAGGTTATCAAGTTGTTATGTACCAAGTTTGGTCAAGATCCATTCATTTTCCAAGCAGCTAAGCCCTAAACTAATTTTTATATAGCTCATATAAGAAAAAATTCTCATTATGGGCCCCCGGCGCCCCATGAGTGTTAAATTTTGAAAAAAAGTAGCCTATTTCCATCCCTGGAGCGTACTCAAAAGTCTCCAAAAGTTTCATGGCGATCGGATGAATGGTTTAGTCAGCTATAACAGACATGCATACATACATACATACATACATACTTTGATTTTTATATATATATATATATTAATCTTAACATAAACAAGTAATAAAAACTCAAATGAGGATTTAAACGCAATTTCCAAAAAATAATTTCCGATTTTTGTATTAAATTGTAACTATTCTAGAGTGACATCAAGAATGTGTCAATATAATGCGCATCGCGCAACAGTCTAACATTAGCATTCACAAAGGGGGAAAACCTCAATAACTATCATTCTAGATATCATGAAAAGTCATTTCAAATCATCAATTCTGAAACTAAACAAAACAATTGATATCTCCTAATTGCTGTTAAAATTACGAAAGTCGAAACAAAAAAAGATTTTTTTTAAAATTCCTTCTCCAACATTGTTCTCAATATTATTAGCTATCGTTTGGCGCTTGTTTCAACCCCATTGATGTTATGGTTGGTGAGCAATTAACAAAATAGTGATATTTTTTTCGTTTTTATTTTTATTTTACAGGAAATCCAGTACACCTTTTCGGTAATGTTTTGGCCCGTGGGAATAATTGGGTCCTCTTTAACATATTTGCAAAAGACCCTAACCCTCTATATGTTATGGTTCAGGAATAGTTATTGTTCAAATCTCGAAAAGACTGATCTGACATTTCAAATATATAAACGCAATTTTTCTTAAGGAAATTGGGATAAAATTTTGTAATACTTTACGTACTATATATTATGTTTTGAAAATGCATATAAAAAACTTGAGGGCGTAAATAAGGCGTTAAAGTTTATTAAAAAAAATTTTTTTTAAAGTGCTAATTGACTTAGGCTAATATATTCTGAAAGAAAATTTTTTAAAAAGACAATATTTTGATAAAGTTTAATAAAAGAAAAAGTAAAACAGTATTTGTTATATTAATGTCTTATTTTTAATATTTAATTCTTTTTTTTTAAATGTTTAAATTTTTTACAGCCTTTACTCTTTGAAATAAAAAAATAAATAAAATACATTTGATAAAAAACATCATTGAAATTTTTTACGATTTTAAATGTTATTTTTCTTTTAAAATCACTTACCCGATTGTTCACCATTATCTGTTTTGACGTTAGGGTCAACGCCACTGGTATTTTCTGATTATTTTTTATAACATAAAGAATGTATATTTAAAATTATTTTTTTTTAAACTTCATGATTTTGATATACGTTGTATACACATAAAAGTACAATCTATGCACAGAAACATCTATTTTACATTGTGTATTTTCAACTAATTTCTTACAAATCAATTTTATACATACGCTATGTTCTTCAAGTTTCATAAAATAAATGCATGTAAAATAAATACGTTTGGATAATTTTATTCAATCTAACTCAGTAGAATAATTTATCTAAATAAAACCATTTAAAAACATTATCAAAAAAATCAAAAGGCAACTAAAGTCTAACCAATATCTGTCATAAATGATGTTATTTTTTAATTTCGCTGATAAATCTAAATCTATTTTTATATGTCATTTATTACAAAAGCATTACTATAGTATTATATCTATTCTATCATTTTTTAGATCGTAAGGGTATATAAGAGAAGTAATAATTCTTTTCTTGCCGTTTAAACTACGGCTACTTTTGTTTTAAGTAGAACGCAAGAATAGTAATAGAATGAAAAAGGATTTTCGAAAAGTTTTAAACAATGCTTTGTTTAGTTTAACTTTCACTGGGGCTAATTTGTGTAATGCTTAACATATCATGAACTTTCGAATATAATATACGAGAAATACATTTGATAACAATGATTTTTTAGACTCAAAGTAGGGAAATAATAATACTTTTAAATCAAATGTGAAATAACATGTATATAAGTTAATTGAACAATTTTTATATTTTTTGTTAACGTATAACTACGAAGCAATTTTACTTTTATCATAAAAATTATTTTTTATCCTTTTAAGCAAAGCCGCTATATATACTGAATGTATATATTTTTTAAAGACGTATATTTAAAAGTGAACTTGTATAATAAAAACAGATCTAAGCAAATACAAACACGCAATTTTTCTTTTGATTAAAGTTCGCAGTTGAAAAGATTTGTTTTGGAAATAATTGCTCAAATGTATAGAAATCACTGGAATTTCCCATAAAAATGTGCAAATTACAAGACAACTAAATCATAGTTCTTTTGTTTGATGCATTTTTTAATTTTTTAAAAAATTCCGTGTCTGATACGTTTCAATAATTAAAACATTAGTGATGCATATTTGTTTTTGTTTTTTAATTCATATTTTAAAGGGTTATATTATAATAGAAAATCACGATCCCAAGAAGATAACCTTACTATTCGAAGCCAATGAAATTTGCATTAAAAACGGACTAATACATGGATAGTCATTAGAAAAAAGCATTAATTTGATTTTCTGCCTTAAAATATAATAAAATATAGCATTTGAAATAACAATAATTAATGAATTATTATAATTATAACCTATGTATAAATCAAAATATTCTTATTTTTTATTTCCCAATAAAGATTAATCACAGCTTTATTTTACACTTACATTTACTTTAACAAAGCAGTAAAATAATTATTACAAAATAAGCGTAACACTTTCAATTAAGACCCCTACAGTTTACATGTTAATATTATAAAATATGTCCCTACTAGTGTATCACCCGTCAAAAATGACGGAGGTTTTCAAATAAATACAAATCAGATTAAAATATAACGTAATTTAGAACTTTCATTTTTTTTTATAATTCATTTATTTCCCTATTGAACAATTGCATGTGGACGTTCGAAAATAGTTATTTTTTGGTGTATTAATTTGGTGCGCTGCTTTTTAAAATTAGTAGCGTCACGGACAGACAGATGGGACAGACAGACGTGACATACATTGCAAATTATGTATATTGATCAGTCGTAGTGAAAACAATAATATGTAAATACTTAAAAATACTCACCCATCTTAATTAGACATACGATGCTATTAGCTTGATCATGAAGCCCACATGGTGCGTAATTTATTATGATTTCTAATACCCTATTAATCTCCATTGATCTTTCAACATTTGCAGAATCGTTGAAGTTGTCGTTAGTAACATTGTATGTGTCATTTACTATAACTCCTATTCGGCACGGTTTGGCAGGACTAGAGCATACAAAAGTTAGATTCATTTTAGATGACCTAATGTTAGCTGTGCAGTTATTGATGGAAACGTCATCGCCGTTTATCGTTAAAGTTCCAACAGTCTTTATAACGTCTGCAAATAGATAAATACATTTTATATTATCTTTAGTAAATGCACATTTACTGTTTTCAATAGGTGTTTGCCGCATGAGTTACAACCCAATCTAAGTGAGGTTAGATCAAAGGTCTCCAAATTGGATGAAAGGGAGTGCAATTTTATCAATTAATAAATGTGTTCAAGTGCCGCACCAATCGCTATTCTTTTCATACAACCCGACCTTAGTATAATAAAACACTTTATTCATCTAAACTCGTATCTTATCAAATTACGAGCAACAAAATCCGTCCAAGGACGTTACGCCACCGTTCGGTGGCATGTTGTAACTCCCCTCCAACAGCCGTCTCGTCCGGCATTACATGTGCATTAAATCAAAATTACTATTCATTATAGTTAAATAACTCGTAAAAACAGAGCTTTTGACTATAAAACCCAACGCGCATAACTCAAAATAAATTCTTGGAAGAAATACTGCACCCAAACAAACTCGTTTTGAACGTCCTACAGCTAATATGATTGGCTGTAGGAGTCATATGTGTTTGAGGGACCAATCGCTAATGATGAACGGCAGAACATTGCCTTTTATATATAGGATAGCTGTATTTACTTAGAATATCATGCTGGATATGAATTTTTATGTTTTAAATCTGTGTTTTAAATCACCATAACTTATCGAACAACTAATTCGATAATATACCCTTCCTCATGTTGCTATCACAAAAATATTCATAAAGTGTTAAAACATTTTATATTCTTGATATTGTTATATGTTGTATATAGGTACTTACGATAAATGTTTGGGATTTCTCGTGTATCCTGGTCAATCGTTTTTAAATTTTGGGTTAAGAATACTGTTACATTGAAATTCATATAATTCCCTTCGGTATTCACTTTGCTTGAAAAGATCATACTGTCATTAGATGTCTTACATTGTATAGAACGTGTGTTTTCACACTCATTTGTCAACAGCTCAAAATGTTTATTCTAAAATGTAAAGAATATGAGTGATAAGTAAAGTAATTTAAATATGAGTTTAAATAATTATGATTACATTTTATGCACACTATTTTGGTGAGTTATGTTCATGATTTCATTATCGTTTAGTCTGGTAATAATACACGCAAATCTAAAAATATAATAGCATAATAATTTCATTTTTGTTTAACCAAACGCAACTGTCACAAAATTGATTTCTTAATCAGAAACTCTAATGGATACTTACATCACGAATGGACACATTTGATGATTTGTTTTACATCTATTTCAGACAGTTATTCTTTTTTAAACCAATGTAAATTAAAAAAGAATAATAATAATGCATATATATATATATATATATATATATATATATATATATATATATATATATATATTCCTCTTAAGAAAATACATTAAAAAAGGGGATGGAGGAATGGAAAAGGTATTGCATGCCTCAATTTAATTTTGCTTAATTACAAGTAATGACTTTTAAGAATGTGTATCTTATACTGGTCTGTGGTTTGTTTGTTTGTTTGTTGTTTTTTTAAAGTTTGTTTGTGTGTGTGTTTTTTTTAAAATTTATAATTTAAAGTCATTTGTTCATTTCTGCTAACTATCACTTAATGAACACGTAGGTTTTTACACAGTGCTTACTTTTTCTTCTCCGGTAACTTTGTCAATCAGCTTATAGCCGATATGTGTGCTGTTATCAAATAAATCAGATCTGTTTAAAAATATGAAGCTTTCAAATTTTATAGAAACATTTTTCAATGTTTCGTTTTCACAGATTGCTTCAATATGATCCTGATGAAGTGGTCGGAACATGATGTCTTTGTCCTGTTTGCAAACTAAAAGAAAAATATTAATTTAACAAAACAATACATACATAAATAAAAATGTTATTACATATGTTGAAAAATAGGTCTATATTTAAATAGCTCAATATGGTGAAATGTTTTCTTTTTTTAACATTTTATTTCCAATTTTATAGGACTTTCATAAATAATAAAAATGATTTGTTACACATCATTAGGGGTGTGGGGGCTGTAGACTGCACCGGCTGACACCATCACAATGCGTGAAACAGAACTTAAAATTTTATATATTCCCGTTATTCGGCCTGGGGAGACTAGCAGTAGATGAACTTTGTAAGGGGTGACAACACTGGGTGACACAAACCTTAGTTACTTCTCTAGTTACACACAAAATATATTTTATAAAATTCAAGTATAATTAAAATAAAATTATTAGTCAAAAATTGTTTGTAGCATTTCCATGTTATTATTTTATAAAAAAACCCAGAGTGGACATAACGCTAATATAAAAATCAAATATTGTGTATCTACTGATTACTTTAATATCCTTTTTATAAATGGCAAATAATAATACTTGCAATAAGATACCCATGTTAGCAATTGGTTAAGGGCGATTTTTAGTTCTAAACTTGTAATTTTCGAACTTTGCTTTAAATATATACGTGTGCTTGTAAGTTAAGGAGAGGATTTAAATAAATCAAACAGTTCATCATAACAAAATAGCATTTACTTGCAACATATTGATTTGAATTCGTCATGGTTTCAAAACTACATTCAAATATTTTGACCTAACTCATACATGTATAAGATCAATGTTCGCTCTAGGTTCGTTGGTCCGTGTGCAAAGTGAAATTACTCGTGTGCAAAGATGCGCAGCATCCATTTTTTTTGGTGCAATATGTTACAAAATTTGCTGCGTGGTAATTATAAACTACTGCGCAACGTCTATAAAATATATGTGCGGCCGTGCAGCCGCGCAGCTTAAAGGAAACATTGGTATGATAGTATATTTTTTTTGTTATTATAATTTTAAACAACATACCGTATATACTCGATCGCAAGCTGGCCTTTTTTGGACAAAATCTTGGGAAAAAAGTTGGGGATCGGCTTACGAGCGGGTCACTAAGGTATTTCTACATGGATATTGAATATCGGTGTTGTTTTTGTAGATCATCAAGTTCTTTTTCTACATTCTACAAGATTCGAATGCTCTACCAGCAACTATAGTATATGATTATACATCTGCACTTACCTTATTTAATTACTTTTTAAAAAAATTTTGGAAACTTTTAATAAATTGTTTTACAAATTTTGTTTTCAACAACGAATTTTAATGTATGCGTTTTCGTCACTGTTTACCAAATAATTTTTCTTTTAAACACCGGTAACTCTTTCCTAACAAAGAGCAGAAAGACAAAGATTGGCAGTTCAAAGTAAACAACCATAATGGCCTATTTAGCTTGTAGTTTTTTTGTTTTTTAAATGTGTAACATTTTGTTTAAGCTGTCCTATTATTTTTTGGGGGTCGGCTTCCGAGCGGGCTATTCACTTTTAATACTTTTCTCTTCCAAAAGTGTGTGTGTGTGTGGGGGGGGATCGGCTTATCAACGAACGGGCTATAGAACGAGTATATACGTTAAATGCATTATAATCATTCATAAAAATATATTTATACAAAAAATTGTGACTTTTTAAAATTAGCTAAATAAATTAAAGTTTAAATTATTTTTATTTTTTTTTAATTATAAACCAGCTGCAAATTATTAAAAATTGAAATATTAATAGTGAACCAATTACAGGAGGTTAGATAATGACGTAGAAATTGCTTAGTATAATACTATTTCCTACATCTAAAAAGTTATTACAACGTAAATTCAAAGGTATATGCTTTTATAATTAAACAAATCAGTTATAAAACAAATATTCTAAATTTTAAATAAAATATAAAAAACTGACTTTTTCCTAATTTTTATTTTCAAAAAAGCATTATTCATAAAAAAGGCAAAGTGAATTTAAAAGTGCCTCTTACCTAAAAAGTAGCCAAGCAATAAAAAGATATAGACCACTTTAAACTCCGTCATTGAATCAAGTTATCTGTTTATATAAGAAAAGGAAAAGATAAAACTGCAATAGAAGAACTGTGTATATTAAATAATAATAATACAAATATTATTTTCAAATGATTTATCAATTGCCCATCCGAAAATGCTATTTTCATTTTTATTTTCACTCTCAGTTAGTGCACTTCCCTATTTCGAGAACAAGTAAAATGTATACATTTTTCTGGCCCCTTACACACTTTATGTGTCTGTAAATTTCTTAATATGCGTAAGTTTAGACCTGGGCTGGCCAGCCCTGTAGTATCTGAGAACCCTTTTTGATAATTTTTAAAAACATTGTTGAGAGCCGCATTGACGCACTGTGGTTCACGACCACATTCGAAATGAAAAATTGCTTTACGGCTCTGTTTTCAGTATTGTTTATTCGAAATTATTTATTTGTTTGGGGCCGTCCATAAAGTACGTCACCCTATTTTTTAACATTTTTACCCTCCCCCCTCCTCGTCACAAATCTCTGACAAAGTACGTCACACATTCGAACATTGTTTTTCTCAATTTATTAACAAAATAATTAAAACTTAATAAAAAACACCATGACGTCCCACATAGCCGGACCCCCCCCCCATTGTCACAAACTGTCACACTTTCTTACACCCCCTCCCCCTCCCTCTGGAGCGTGACGTACTTATGGACGGCCTCTTTTAACCCAAACCATATTTTGAAGAAATTTCATTTCCATAATCATATATATATTTACGCTCAATTACCGCTGATTGTGGCCTAACGCTAAATCATAATCCTTTTGGTTTCCAGATTAACATTAACTAAACAACGCAGGAACCTATGACGTCAGCATTTGGGATGTAAACAGTGCTGACTGACTCAAAGAGTTATTTTTTGGTGCATTAATTTGGTGCACTGCTTTATAAAATTACTTTAAAAATCTTGTGGTGATTAGCACTGTAAAAAAAAATAATTATATAATACTTTGTGTACATTTCAGGGATATTTCGCATTTATCATACAAGGATAAGTTACTTGGACTTTTGACCAAAAAAACCCCTATTATAAAATACTTTGTGTACATTTAAGAAAGTGTAACATTACGTATTTATCATACAACGACAAGTTAGGGGGTCTTTTGAAAAAGGTGGAAGCCGTAGGCGTCCTTAAAAAGGGGGCGCCGCAGGCTCCACGGCGCCGAAGCACAAAATAGTCATATGTATATTTACGCTCAATTATCGCTGACTGCCTCACGCCTAACGCTAAGTGAAATCACTATGCTTTTTTTTCAAATTGAAAATATAGACTTAAAAATCATAACCCTTTTGGTATCCAGATTAACATTAACCAAACAACGCACGAACCTAGGACGTCAGCATTTGGGTTGTAAACAGTGCTGACTGATTCAAAGAGTTATTTTTGGTGCAATAAGTTGGTGCGCTGCTTTCTAAAATTACTCTAAAAATAGTGTGGTTATTAGCACTGTAAACAAATATTGTATACATACTTTGTGTACATTTCAGGAATATTTCGTATTTATCATACAATGATAAGTTACTTGGGCTTTTGACCAAAAAAAAACAACCTATTATAAAATACTTTGTGTATATTTAAGAAAGTTTAATATTACGTATTTATCATACAAGGACAAGTTAGTTGGGCTATTGAAAAAGGTTGGCGCCGTAGGCGACCTTAAAAAATAGGGGCGACACAGACGCCACGGCGCCGCAGCACAAACTAGTTAACAAATATTTAAACACTTAAAATATATAAATAGAAACACAATGCCTTTAGACTTTTAATTATAGTGCACATTAATTGTTTTTACTCTGCAGAGTAGAAGACTTTGAACTACCAAGTTTTTTTTTAAAAATCTGGTTGTTATAAAATAGTTAAAATGCAACGAAATTTTTCCAGATGCTTGTTACTAGTTACTTCTCGATGCTTTGATTTTATGAACTACATTTTGGATTACGAACATTTGTTGGATTAGTGTTATCAGTTGCCAAAATTTGGAGTTATTTGGATCTAATATAGAAATTACTCCTCAATTTTCTTCTTGTCCCCCTCAGCACAATGTTGTTTAGCTCGAGCAATTTTCCAAACGATGGATAAACTTGCCTCAGTTAAGGTGACACATTCTTTACGGAAAGCAGAAAGTAGTGTCTGCTGCTGACACATTTCAGACTTCAATCAGCAAGCTTGTTTTGTTTTTTTTCTTAAATTGATTAAAGTTGTTACTGCGATGCAAAGTCTTCGTGAGTTTTTGAAATAGTCGAAGGAAATCTCTGTGTGATACAATGTTTGGTTTTCTCATGATTTTGTATCACATTTTTAAACAAACAATTATGCATATATAAATACAAACAAAAACTCAATTAATTATATATATAAATATATATATATACATATATATATATATATATATATATATATATATATATATATATATACGTATATATATATATATATATATATATATATATATATATATATATATATATATATATATATATATATATATATACAGCCAAACCTCTCATAACGAGTTTAATTTGTTTTAGAGTCTTACTTGTTAAGCAAAACGTTTGTTGTACGAAACAATTTTTTTCCCATAGAAAACAATGTAAAATACGATAATATGTTCCATGCTGAAAAAAAGACCTAATTTTTTTTAAAAAATGTTAACATTTATTTAATTTTTTTTTAATGAATTGTTAAAGAATGAAGCAACTGGCATACAATTTAGATTTGAAACAAAAAAAGTAAACACAAATATGTACTTATAACAAATAAATGTTCCTTTCTAACTAGAAAACTGTCCAAAGACATTTGTTTTTGCCGACGCTTCAAAATTTGACGAAAATGTGTAGTAAACGTTTCGCAGACATACGTTACACTCCCTTTGAAGCATTCATCCTCTTAATTGTTCTTGAGAATTGTGCAGATGGTTGATATTGGAAGATCGTAGTTTGCGCGCTAGATTAGCCACCTTGTTCTCGCTTTCCAATGGTTTTTCGTCTCGTTTTAACAGTTATTTTTATTTTTATCTCTCTTATGATTGTCTTCTTGTTTTGTTTTTTTTTAAAGACATTTTAGCACAGTTTTTTACTATTTGCACATAAAAAAATTACGAATATTGTCTGAATACACAATTTGTAAAAACGGTTGATCATACACGAAAAACAATGCGCTAAAAGACTCAGAATAATACATCGGGCCGAAGTGCCGGTGTCACGAAATAAAGTATCCCCAAAAATAAAGTCTCCCCCCGGAGAGTTTATTTAAAATCAAAATCGCCCTCGGAGACTTTGTTTTAAAATGAAGTCTCCGGGGTTAAAGTAAATCCTCCTCTTAATTATTGGAACTTACAAATAATTGTTTTATTAAATTTTATGACTTCCAACATAATTTGTATTTATTCCACATGCATTTGTGTATCATTTTTTTAAATTAAGCAATCATAAGCTTAGTCAGGGGCGTACCAGTGTGTGGACTTAGTGGGTGTATGCCCCTATAGACACATATTTCGAATAGGTTAATTGCCCAGAGTTTTTTAAAAGAATAAAAGACAAATGAACTGAAATACAAAGATGATCAAGTAATACGAGAATGTGACACCGATGACTTTCTTTACGTTTGTGAGTAGCAACTTTGATAAGTATTTAAACGAAATTTGCGATTTCAATATGGGCATTATAATTATTTAAAAAGGTTATGACCATCTTTTAGATGCCGTCCATAAAGTACGTCAAGCTTCAGAGGGGGATGGGTGTGACATTTTATGACAGGTTGGGGGGGGGTTGTCCGGCCATGAGTTATATATTTTTCAATTATTTTGTTAATAAAATAGCGTGATGTACTTTATGGACGGCCCAATACCGGCTGCGTTTAAAATCCAAGTAGCCAGCTGTGTAAATTTATAAAATTCTTAAAGTTTACTCTTAAAATATAGTAAACAAAACTCTTATAAAAGGAATTACTTTATGTGTAGCCGTCTCAAGACAGCATATGCCAACACTTAGACACACACAAATTAGGTCACGCGTTTAAACAATGAGTGTTGTGGCCTGGGTTGGAGTGAACCGATACGTTAAATTTAGTGTGTAGCCCAGATCACAGTACTGTGGAGATCTGGGTTGAGGTGAGGCGCACGCTTAGTTAGTTTGAGATCCGCGTGCCGCTGAATTAGTTAGGCATGAAGTCAATTACCTTACGGAATGTTAGAGCTCAAGAGACTGAAGGTCTAGGTGAGAGGTTGACTTTTTCATTGATGACATGCGTCGTTGTGTGTGTGAAGTGATTGTCATATCGTTTCCCAAAGATACAATAGCCAAACGTGAACGAAAAGAACGTGTAACGTTGATAATGTTCTTAAACTTTTCTTATTCATTCAATAAGCTAATCACTTACTTCACATTTTTTGTACGTATTTCTTTGTAGACTATTTTATTTAATTTTTGAAAATTATTTATGTTTATTGCCTGATAATATTATAATGTGCTGCAACGAAGTATTTGAAATTATAAATTTAATTTTAAACTTTTTATGTTTACTGAAATAAAATATTATTTTAATATTAAGAAAGCACAAGTTCCAGTGACATTTTCACGCTCACAAAAATATACACAAAAAGATATATTAAAACTAGGGGTATTCTGGCCGGATTTGACCGGATTTATAAAGTGAAATTAGGCAGGAGACGGATTTGTAAACATGGCCGGATTCCGGATTTGCCAGAGCCAGAGCTATTATAAATAGATATATTTTATGGCTCTACCGGCCTACCGGTTTGGACCGGATTTATGAAGTAAAATTCTGTCGAAGCCGGAGTCGAATTTGTAAAAATGGCCGGAATCCAGATTAGCCGGATCTGAAATCCGGTAAAAACCCTAATTAGTACTGTAATAAAAATGCAAGACCATACATAAACCATGGATACACCATTGACAAGCACAGGACGCAATAATCTCCGGTAAAGAAGGAGCGTCTGTAATGTATAAAGTTATTTTTTAATATCCATATACATATATGAATGTATGTATGTATGTATGATTGTATGTATGATTGTATGTATGTATGTATTTATGTATGTATGTATGTATTTATGTATGTATGTATGTATTTATGTATGTATGTTTGTTTAACATTTTGTTTAATTATATTTGAAAGATAAATTGTGCAATACTAGTTATTTGTAATGAAGGTATTGATAATTTTTAAAAGAATCTTTTCTCACTATGCGATTTGAAATTATAGCTGAATTGTTATCCGCGAAGTATTTTATACCTACTAAAAAGAAAGATGAACTTGTAGTTGTGATTCTCTTGTGTTAATACTCTTTTTTGTGTGTATCTCCTAATGTTCTAATATTTTAGAATATCTGGCAATATAATATTGTAACATCAAAGTACCATTTAAAGTCTTTGTAAAATATGTTAACGGATAGATACAATTTTCTTAGTTATTTTTCTCTTATGTCTCTAGATTGGTTTGTCCAGTCCATAATCATTCATAATGTCATAATAAGTTTAGACACTCTAAAAAGGGGCGGTATAAATTTTACGCAAAAAAAATATAAATTTTAGTCATGATTATTGGAGCAAACTTCTAAATTTTATGTAGCATCTTTAAAATGCTTTAAAATTTTAAAATATTGTTTTTTTTTCAAACAGTAATGGCAGTGAAAAATTCAAATTCATAAAGAAAAATAATACACGTGTACAGTAATAGATAATTTCATAATCGTGATATGAGATCATATATTCGTGCTTTGTGTTATTATGAAAATAAGGTTCAATAGATGCAAAGTATTACTGAATGTTTTCAAAATAATTTAATTTTAAAAATCTATGTTTGTGTGTGTAAGCAAATTTTTGACTAAATTAAAGTAACTGAAACTGAAATCACGCACACTCAGTACAAAGCATTTGTAATATCTAACACACACACACACACACACACATATATGTATATATATATATATATATATATATATAATTATATATATATATATATATATATATATATATATATTTAAAAGCATTGTTCTGTCTTTAATAACTTGTAGTTAAGGTTGCGTGGTTATTAGCAGTTTTGTTTTTTACTTCTAGTCATATAAATAGTCTGACACATTATTACTGTAGCATATATAAATGAGTGTGAGAAAAGATTAAATACAAGAAGCCAATTTTTAGTAAATTATTTGATTTTAAATTAGATATGTTGAAAGTAATAAATGTCTCGAGAGAGGTATTAAAGCAATAAATTATCATATATATTATTAGTGTAGCTGTCTCGCCAGAGGCATCACTAAGGTTTGCGTCACCCAGTGCGGTAAGCTCAATGTGTCACCCGCTCACGACTAAACCCATAGTCCTCCTCCGAGTCTGCCAGTGCCAAATAACGGGAACATACTTAATTTTAGATTTTGTTTTACCCCTGGTGAGAGTGTCGGCCAGTGCAGTCAGCACCACCAGTACCCCCCCCCCATTGACGCCCCGCCTCTGCGTCTCACAATAACAATGCATAGCCCAAAGACTGTATCATCAGGCCATAAGTTAAACAGGTCAGTGTCCTAGCCAGATTTTTGTTCCCTCCCGTGCGATTACTTAATTGGGTCACTCCCACCCTTTTCCCCCCGATTCTAGATGGATATTAAGAATCTTTCTCACCGTCTGAACACCCGACGTTATTACGACTTTACCGTTTATTGTAAAAACACAAACCCATGCCTTCAAAGTCATAATCCTTGCTTTATGAAACAAAACAACTGCCTTTATAGACACCCCAAAACTCATAGCTCTGTATATATATACGCCACTAACATAAATAGTATTACAGCAAACATGTGTGAATATTATGCCACAAAACTGAGAGGTATCATTACGGTATGGTCTGCACCCCCTCTTATCTCTCTATGTCTTCGCCACTACAATAAATAGTATTACAGTAAATATGTGTCAATATTATGTAACGCCCCTGAGAGGTGTCAAACGATATAGACCGCACCCCCTTCTTATCTCTCTATATCTACGCCACTACAATAAATAGTATTACATTAAACATGTGTGAATATTATGTCACGCCCCTGATAGGTGTCATTACGGCATAGACTGCACCCCCCTCTTATCTCTCTATATCTACGCCACTACATAAATAGTATTACATTAAACATGTGTGAATATTATGTCACGCCCCTGAGAGGTGTCAAATGGTAAAGACCGCACCCCCCTCTTATCTCTCCCTATCTACGACACTACAATAAATAGTATTACAGTAAACATGTGTGAATATTATGTCACGCCCCTGAGAGGTGTCGTTACGGTATTGACCGCACCCCCCTCTTATCTCTCTATATCTACGTCACTACATAAATAGTATTACATTAAACATGTGTGAATATTGTGTCACGCCCCTGAGAGGTGTCAAACGGTATGGACCGCACTCCCCTCTTATCTCTCTATATCTACGCCACTACCATAAATATTATTACATTTAACATGTGTGAATATTACAGCAATACAAAGTAAGTATTCTATATTCTTTTGTTTTTTTAATGATCTCTTTGTTTTATATCGAAAGTATGATGGGGGCGGATTTATTTTGGGGGAGATAAATATTTTACAGGGTAGGGGACAATTTATTTTAATCGGGAGGAAAACATTTTCTCCCCCGGAGAATTTGTTTTAAAAAAAATTCTCCGGGGGGAGACTCTGTATGGGGGAGGATTTATTTTGCAACACTGGCTCACAAATGAAAATCCAGGGAAAAGGGACTTTCTCTTTCAGCGTCACTCGAAATGCGAATCTTTTCTCGTTAAAGGAGCAACTTATTACACAAAAATGTTTCTCCTAATGTGAAAAACTCTTTATGAGAGGTTCTCGTAATGAGAGGTTTGTCTGTGTGTATATATATATTAGGGCTGCGGAAATAAACGATTAATTTCTCGATTAATCGTAAAAATTGTATCGATTAAAATTTCGATTAAAATAATTTTAATTGATAAAAATTCGATTAATATGTAAGAAAAGATTTATAATATTTTTTTTCTTCAATTTATTAAAAAGTAATTAATTATGAATAATTAATAAAAATTTACATAGCTTTTATCATACAAACTTTTCCCGAGTATTATTATAATTGTTTAATTGATGTAGACGTGGATTTAATAAAATAAAATTTAGTTCAAAATAATATTTTTCAAAGTCTTGTTAATTGCCTGTTTTTGTTACTTCCCTTGAGATGTTCCACTTAAAGACGTCATAAATTTAAAATTTTACCTTCAATCGAAATAAACGATTAATTCATGAAATTAATCGCTAATTTTTCAAAAGTTAACGCTCACATTTAAATTAATCGTTGCAAGCCCTAGTATTAATATGAATTTCTTACAGGCCTGGAACTCCTTATGTATATACTAGTATTGTAAATATTTTGATATATTTCATATGTATTCTAGTTGTAGAAACACATTGTTAGAGTTATCAAACTTCAAAAATCAATAGCATCATCATTAGAAGTACACCGACTAATGTATATAATAATCTACATTGGTTTATCTAGGGATTTGGTGGTCTGGGAGCTTGGCCTCTTTTAGGGCCTGGGGGTTTAGCCTATTTGGGGGCCCCTGCATTTTGACAAATCGCGTAATATTTAATATTCAATTTAAAAAATAAATTTTGAACACTCCTTTGGGGGCTTCCCTCAAGTGGGGGCCCGGGGAGACTTTCATATTTAGACACCCCTCCCCCCTCATAGCTACGCCACTGATAATCTACCTGTAGGCCTACATCATTTAAACGTTTAATCTATTAGCGTTATAAAATAATTACCTAAAAATTATTAAAACTTACAATTACATTTTCCTTACGACATTGTGATATTCAAAAATTTTGGTAATTGTTATCAAAAACTTAAAACATAAACTATGTTATTGAAGATAAGTTTCTTTACAGATCCTTAAGCAATTCAATATATTCTCTGTATGTGTGAGCAATCATTCATGTGCATCTTGGGTGAGCTACTATCTCCTACCAAGCGCGTCCTCAGGCGGTGGATAGAGGAACGACCTTTAGATATAAAGGTTAGCCGTGAATATTGAATAAGCGGTCGCGGACCAACTTGTATGCTGTCGTGGAGGGTGAGGTGGGGTATCCCGTGGTAAGGATACTCTTTAAAAAATGCCTCATAAACCCAAGAAAATGACTGCAAAAAGCGAACATAGAGCGCTCAAACTCTAAACCCGGACAGATGAGGCCCTCAGCTAAGGATAGCAATTGATCTAGGAGAGACAACTCCGAAAAAAATCAACTGCTGCCTTGCAGATGGTCTTGGCTGAACAAAGGCTATGGAAGCACATCCAGAAAAACAGCAGGCTGAAGTCGGAGACCACGGGCCAATTGGCGCAAAACTCGTCAGCACGCAAAACTCAAAATGTTGGAGGAAATATAAGTTAACAAATATAGTTGTGGCGTCCTGCCTGTGGAATCCCGCCGCGCAGTTAAGGAGCCGGTGTTGCAAAATAAATCCTCCCCATACAGAGTCTCCCCCCGGAGACTCTGTTTTAAAACAAATCCTCCGGGGGGAGAAAATGTTTTCCTCCCGATTAAAATAATTTCGCCCCTACCCTGTAAAATATTGTCTCCCCCAAAATAAATTCGCCCCCTTCATACTTTCGATATAAAACAAAGAGATCATTAAAAATCAAAAGAATAAAGAATACTTACTTGTGTATTGCTGTAATATTCACACATGTTTAATGTAATACTATTTATGGTAGTGGCGTAGATATTGAGAGATAAGAGGGGGTGCGGTCCATACCGTTTGACACCACTCAGGGGCGTGACATAATATTCACACATGTTTACTGTAATACTACTTATTTTAGTGGCATAGAAATAGAGAGATAAGAGGGGGGTGCGGACCATACCGTTTGACACCTCTCAGGTGCGTGACATAATATTCACACGTGTTTACTGTAATACTATTTATTGTAGTGGCGTAGAAACAGAGAGATAAGAGGGGGGTGTGGACCATACCGTTTGACACCTCTCATGGGCGTGACATAATACTCACAGATGTTTACTGTAATACTACTTATTGTAGTAGCGTAGAAATAGAGAGATAAGAGGGGGTTGTGGACCATACCGTTTGACACCTCTCAGGGGCGTGACATAATATTCACACATGTTTACTGTAATACTATTTATGGTAGTGGCGTAGATATAGAGAGATAAGGAGGAGGGGGGGGCGGACGATACCATTTGACACTTCTCAGGGGTGTGATATGATTTGAAAATTTACTTAATTACTTGATTTTTTCCCGCTGTACAAATTGACGCACAGGCAGTTTTGGGGTGTAAAAAGGCAGTTGTTTTGTTTCATAAAGCAAGGATTATGTCTTTATAGGCATGGGTTTGTGTTGTTTCTATAAATAGTAAGTTTTTACAACGTCGGGTGTTCAGACGATGAGAAGGTTTCTTAATATCTAGAGTCGGGGGGGAAAGGGTGGGAGTGACCCAATTAAGTAACCGCACGGAGGGAACAAAAATCGGGCTACGACACTGACCTGTTTAACTTATGACCTGATTATGAAGTCTTTTTTTTAAAACTCTGTGGGCTATGCATTGTTATTGTGAGACGCTGAGGCGAGGCGTCAAAGGAGGTGGGGGGGGGGTACTGGTGTTGCTGACTGCACTAGCTGACACTATCACAAGGGGTAAAACAAAATCTAAAATTAAGTTTGTTCCCGTTATTTGGCACTAGAAGACTCGGAGGAGGACTATGGGATTAGTCGTGAGGGGGATGACATATTGAGCTTATATACATATATATATATATAAATATATATATATATATATAATATATATATGTGTGTGTGTTTGTGTGTGTGTATGTGTTAGATATTACAAATGCTTTGTACGGAATAAATGTGATTTCAGTTTCAGTTACTTTTATTTAGTCAAAAGTTTGCGTACACACACAGACATAGATTTTTAAAATTAAATTATTTTGTAAAACATTCAGAAATACAGCGCAATTATTGAACCTTATTTTCATAACATCACCATGCACGAATAGATTATCTCATATCACGATTGTGAAATTATCTTTTACTGTACACGTGTATTATTTTTCTTTATGAATTTGAATTTTTAAATGCCATAACAGTTTTAAATACAACGAATATATTAAAATTTCAAAGCATTTTACACATGTTACAAAAAATTTAGACGTTGGCTCCAATAATCATGACTAACATTAAATTTTCTGCCTATAATTTATACCGCCCCTTTCTAGAGTGTCTAAACTAATTATGACATTATGGACTGGACAGCCCAATCTAGAGTTGTGTCCATAAGAGAAAAAATAATTAAGAAAATTGTATCTATCCGTTAACATATTTTACAAAGTCTTTAAATGGTACTTTGATTTTACTATTTATATTGCTAGATATTCTAAAATATTAGAAAGCTTTAGGAGATAAAAAAAGAGTATTAACACAAGAGAATCACAACTACAGGTTATTATTTTCATTTTAGTAGGTATAAAATACTTCGAGGATAACAATTAAGCTACAATTGCAAATCGCATAGTGAGAAAAGATTCTTTTTTAAAAAAATGATCAATACTTTCATTACAAAAACTAGTACATGTATTGCAAAATTTATCTTTCAAATATTAAAAAAAAATTATTAAACAAAATATTAAACATACATGCATACATACATAACATACATACATGCATACATGCATACATGCATACATACATACATACATACATACATACATACATACATACATACATACATACATACATACATACATACATACATACATACATACATACATACATACATACATACATACATACATACATACATACATACATACATACATACATACATACACAACATACATACATACATACATACATACATACATACATACATACATACATACATACATACATACATACATACATACATACATACATACATACATACATACATACATGTATACGTACATACATAAATTCATACATACACACATACACACTCATATACATTACTCCCTAATGCCTCCCTTTGCGTGATTATTACATTATAATAACTCATTAGACTACAGGTGACCAGACCCTTAGTAATTGAGAGCCGTTTTAAAATTTTAAAAATTGTTGAGAGTTGCATTGAAGCATTATGAGTCATAAAACCTGGCTTGGAAATCTTTCAGTAATCCTTTTAATATATCTTTCATAAATTGCACGCGAGCCGCAATGTGAACACAGAAGAGCCGCATGCGGCTCGCGAACCGCGGTTTGACCACCGTTGCTTAGAACGTGAAGGTTTCCTAAGCATACTTCTTCATACCTCAGCTAACTATGACTCGATAGACAACTTAAATGGCCAATACGTGCCCACCTTGAAGCAATCTATCTACTAAGACATATAGCTAGTCTTTACCCGCTCAACAAAAGACGCTTCATGTTTTCCTGTCGCATTTCATCAATAAACAAGCCCACCTCTGTGTTACCCCTTAAGTCTCCAGGATTCTAACATTCCGTAAGGTCATTGACCTTATGCCTAACTAATTCAGCGGCACACCTAAACGGGAATCTCAAGCTAACTAAGCGCCTCATCTCAACCCAGATCTCCACAACACTTTGATCTGGGTTATATTGTGAATTTAACGCAATGGGTATCACCAACCCTAGCTAAGACACTGATTGTTTAATCGTGTAACCTGTTTTTTACTTTATTTTCTAAATTTAAAAACCTTGGCTACATTTGATTTGTTAAATTTTCTCCAGTAACTTTAGTAAACGCTACCGATAATAGACAGTAATAATGTTTTTGAATTATTTTAATGCACACATAGAAATCGGTAATTTCGTTTAGGTCCTTAACACATGATCTACCCACAAACGTAAAGAGTGAATTCTTGTTCCGAAATATCGGTGTCACGTTCTCGTATTACTTGATCATCTTTGTATTTCAGTTCATTTGTCTGATATTATTTTAAATAACTCTGGGCAATTAACCAACTCTAAATATGTGTCTATACGGGCATACACCCACTTAGCCCACAAATTGCTACGCCCCTGACAAAGCTTAAGATTGCTCAATTTTCAATAATCATACAGAAATTAATGTAGAACAAATACAAATCATGTTTTAAGTCATAAAGTTTAATAAAACAATTATTTATAATTTCCAATAATTAAGGGGAGGGTTTATTTTAACCCGGAGACTTTATTTTAAAACAAAGTCTCCGGGGGCGACTTTGTTTTAAAATAAACTCTCCGGGGGGAGACTTTATTTTGGGGGAGACTTTATTTCGTGACACCGGCTCTCCGCCTCGAAGGAGCCCACCCAAGCGAGCTGGTGGTTCTCCCTCCTCTGCTCGTGGAGTCAGGAGCAAAGAAAAGGAAGTAAACCCTACTGACCAAATTAAAATAAGAAAAACTAAACAGAATTTAGTCTTTCAACAATGGAACGCAGAGGGCATCAAAAAGAGAAAAAAAGAAGCATTAAATATCTTCCTACAAAAAATTGAAATAGATGTGGCATGCATCCAAGAAACGCACCTCAACAACAACTTGCGCTTCTCTATTAGAGGCTATACATGTCTAAGACAAGATAGAGAAAATAGAACCAAAAGGGGAATTCTAACCTTAGTTAAAAACAACATACCAACTACAGATATCTTTATACCCAACTCAACTCAATCAGAAATATTGGGGACCAAGCTAATCCTCCCAGGAGGTGACATAAACGTCTTTAACTGCTACTGCCCACCAGACAAAGAACTAAAACTCGAGAGAATTCAAATTCTAAACAATGAAGAATATCTAATACTGGGTGATATGAACAGCCATTCCCAGAGTAGGAGATACTCAGACCTAAACGCCAGAGGAGAAGAAGTTGAGGAATTGCAAACTGAAAACAGTCTAATTCTCCTAAACCAACCAGAAGACACTCCTACCTTCTACTCCAGAGTATGGATTACAACATCAACACTAGACTTAGCCTTTGCTACAAACAAATTATCCAAAGGAAGTAAAAGAGAAGTCGCTGACCAACTTGCTACTAGTGACCATAGACCAATTCTCATACACATAGAAACCATTCAACTGCCCATAGAAAACTCCACCCTTCCCAGATGGAATTACAAGAAAGCAAACTGGGATCTCTTTGCCTGCTTAACAGATGAATATATGACGAGCATCAACTGCAAAACAAACAGGGTAAACAAATCCTACTCTGATTTCTCAAGAGCTCTCTTCAAAGCTGCTAAGGAATCTATCCCCAGGGGAGCCAGAATAAATTACATACCAAACTGGTCTCAACATTTAGAACAACTTCACATCGAATCCATCTGCGCAAGAAATCTAGCAGAAAAATCCCCAACAGTAGAAAACAATATCCAACTGAAAACCGCAAATGCAATCTTCAGAAAGGAATATCTCTCTTCTATAAGGAAAAGCTGGCACGAAAAAATCGAACAACTAAATGTAAACAGAGATTGACATAAACTATGGAATATTGCAAAAAGTCTTATCCAAGAGGAAATCCAATCTTCTCCAATAGTCCTAGAAGCAGACAATAAAAAACTCACAGGCCGTGAAGCTGCTCAAAAATTTTTAACCCACTTTAGTACCGTGGCTAATATCAGTATCAGTGAACAAAGATCCAAAGAAGTTAAAGATAAAATAGAAAAAGCTCGGACAATGGCTACACCACACTCTCATGGAATGATTGCAAACCTAAGTATGAAAGAGCTCAAGGACTCTTTGAAACTCCTCAAACCCAAACAAGCTCTAGGAACAGATAAGATCTCAAATGATATGCTCATGCACCTAGGACACCTGGCTAAGAAAATACTACTACAAATATTCAATGCCAGCTGGAAGTCTGGAAAAATCCCAACTATTTGGAAAAAAGCTATCATGATTCCAATACCAAAACCTGGCAAACCAAGGAGCCAAGCTGACAGCTACCGCATAATAAGTCTGACCAGTTGCGTCTGCAAACTGATGGAAAGAATGGTTAATAACAGGCTGATGTGGATACTTGAATCGGAAAATCTACTAGTAGATGAACAGGCAGGATTCAGGAAGTGCAGATCAACGGAAGATCAAATAGCATACATAGCCCAAGAAATAGAAGACGGCTTCCAGGAAAAGAAATCAACTACCGTTGTCTGGGTTGACCTAGAAAAAGCATTTGTTAAGGTCTGGAAAGAAGGTTTAATTCTAAAGCTACAAAATGTTCATGTATCCCACCGAATGGTAACTGGATCACAGAATATTTAACTAATCGCAAGGCTCTAGACAAAATGCAACGAAAAAGGAGCAACACAGCTACGATACACAATGGAGTCCCCCAGGGAGGTGTTCTGTCACCCACACTGTTTCTAATTTTTATAAACGACTTACTACAAATTATTCCTAGAAAAGAAAAAGGCAGCATGTACGCTGATGATCTGGCTCTACTTAGCACAGAAGAATATACAGGCACTTCAAAATTTAGGCTACAAGAAGCACTGACCAACCTCAACCTATGGTCTAAGGAATGGGGTATGACCATAAATTCCAAAAAAAAACTACCTTCACAATCTTCTCCCTTTCAACCAAACAAAAAAGCATCAAACTAAGCTTAGACAAAATAGTCCTGGAAAAAAATGACAATCCGACATATCCAGGAGTTACGTTTGACCCAAGGTTAACCTAAAGAAACCAAATAGATAACGCACAAAAAAAAGGTATCCAAAGACTGGCGCTGATGAAAAAACTAGCTGGTTCAGACTAAGGCGCAAACCACTCCATCCTGAAGAAAACATACACCAGATATATAAGGCCTACCCTAGAATATGGATCCACAGTGTGGGGCACAGCAACCAAATCCAACCTCCAAAAAATAGACAAAGTTCAAAACCTAGGGCTTCGAATAATTACAGGAGCAATGACAACAACCCCAATCAGAGAAATGGAGGACCTAGCTACCCTAAGCTCTAAGGAAGTTAGACGAGAAACCTAAACCTTAACACAGTTCACCAAATTAGAAGCATCAGTACATCACCCTCTAAAACCCAAGCTGCAATAATCATACTCAACTAAAAGACTCCAAAGAACAAACTTTATACAAGAAGCCAAACATCTAAAATCCAAACATAAAATTGATAACATTGTGATTGAAGCGACACATCCCCACAGCCACTTCCCACCCTTAGACCCCAGTCCATCTCTAATAAACAGAGACAACTTAATCAGTATAGGAAAAAAAATTGACTACACAACTGACATACTAAGAGTAACAGTAAATAACATCATCAAAGAACAATATCCTGAAAATTCCTGGATTAGAGTCTACACCAATGGCTCCTCGGAAAAAGCCACAAAAATTGGATCAGCCGGCATTCTTATAGAGTGGCCTAATCGAGAACACCTTGAAAAAGCAACTGCCATAGAAAGTATCTCAGATAGCACTAGAGCAGAATTGAAAGCACTAGAGCAGTGATTCCCAAAATTTTTTAACCCACGGACCCCTTTTATACTCAAAATTTCGTCACGGACCCCCAAGTAAAAAAACAACAACTTTATAATGCATAGTACAAAAATTACAAAAGCAACATTTTGATGAAAAGTACGGTATTTATAAAAATTAGGGGCGCCATGGTCTAAGTGTTAGCGCACTGGACTATCGATCCGAGGTAGGTCCCGAGTCGCGGATTCGAGACCAGATACTGGCAAGGCCCCTGGGGCATTGTGCTGGTCACACATTCCCCTGCTAGTAAGTGGTGGCTAAAAACTTGTGAACGCTAAATCACTTGCCCCATAGTCCGTCATGGACTGGAAAGTGGGTCATTACAAAATTGAAAAAACAACAAACTTGGATTAACGTAATGAGCTTTTATGAGTGTATTTATGCCTGACTCAATGTTTGTGTGTAGGAACCGCAAATCCTCACGAGCACCAATTTCTAGTCGTTTATTTTGTTTTATTTTTGTTGTTGTTTTGTATGATGAGGTTCATAACTCCACTGAATATTTGTTCTACCAAATAGATAGACAGGAAAACAGCAAAAAAAAATTCTGTACAATAACCTATAATGCAGGATATAAAATTAGGATCTGACATTGTAACAAGAATTTGTGCTATCCTAGTTCAAACATTGGTTTAATTTCCTCATTTGTGGATATTTCAATAAGCTGCTCCTGTATTAGTATGTATTCATCTGTGTTTAGGATCTGAGTTTGTCCATGCGCTAAAGAGCTCAACTGCCAGTAGGAAATATCCTAAAGTGGCAAATGCCTACAAAATGTCTGCATGAAGAGCCGTTAAGTTTTGACAGTAAGCAAGCAAACCTTTAACTATGTGGCAATTTCAAAAGATTTGAAAACTGACAACATTCTCCTGTTCCTGAGTTTTGTTTTCAAAGAAAAAGATTTGAAACAAACTCAGATATAACGCTTTTAGTTTTGATTAAATTTAATTGGTTACCATGTAGTAGTTGTAGTTTCAAATTAGTTTTGTTAAAGTTTGGTAAATAATTCATTAATACAGGATATGTCAATTTTTTTTAGTTAATTGTGATGCTAATTGTCTTTGTTTTCCAGGAATTTGGACAATGAATCAAAGAGAGTATAAAATCGATTTAAATATGTACGTGATGATAACCATCGTACTTCTCTGTGAATAATTAATCCATTATAGTCTTCTTCTTAATTTTCCAAACCGTGGTGAGCAAATAATCTCTAATTGGAGACATTCCTTTTGATTTTGTTAACTGCTCTAATGACATAATGTAGTGATCCATGCAAACTTTCACTAAAATTGTGCGTGAATATTTAATGTCGATGAATGACTCCATTTACTGAAAATACATTTGGTACAGCATGTTTTAAGTATGCCAGAAATTCAAGTGTATTTCTTTAACTTCAAACATTTTTTTTTAAATTCAGTAAATAACGTTTAACCTTTCGTATCTGTTTCCAAACATTTAGCCATACTTCAAATATTCAATAACACTGTATTGTCGGCATTGTTTATTCGGCTCACTCAGTTCTGGAATTACCTATTTGCTAAACAAGCTATAACTTAGTGTCCCTGCCTTCTTGGGGGCCCCCGGAAGTTTGTTTTCATATTTGTCACTAGACTTAAAAAGGTCCTTAAATAGCTTAGGGCCCCATCAAGTCTAAATCCAGCCTTGGGCTCACTCATTCTCTTATCTGTTGTAACAGACCACTGTTAAGAATTATTAACGTTTTCAATGGAATGCTACAGTAAAGCCCCATTAAAAACATTTGATGATAGAATACAATTTAGATAAATATAACTTCCCGACACATCGAATTATACACAACCTTGCAACCCTCGTAGATTCAAGTTAAAAACTTGTATACTTCTACTTATAGTTATAGGGAATTCGGCATTTCATCTGCATCAAGCTTGACATTTGAACGAACCAAGTATTTTGATTGGTTATAGATGTGGGAATTACAGTAGTTCTAATACTTTTTTTTACGTAAAACAACATTGTATCAATGAAGGATAGCACCTAAGGTGGAATTTAATTAGTAGAAAAGGCATTCACATACTATTTTATGTATTATTATTTATTTTAATTTCAGTAATAATAAAAAATTAATGAGTTTTATTATTTGATTTTTTAAACCTTGCGCGGACCCCTTGACGTTGTTCAGGGACCCCCTAATCAATTTTTATTTTCCAAGGACCCCCTGAAAGGTCCCGCGGACCCCTGGGGGTCCGTACGCACCACTTTGGGAACCACTGCACTAGAGCATGTCGCAAAAATTCTAACAAGTGACCCCAACTCTAAAAACAGCCAGATTGTCATCCTCACTGATGCTAAGACAGTGCTTCAAAAACCTAAACACTTTGATCAATCAGACACTCAGTACAGAACTATTGAAACTGAGCAAAATAACAAAATAACTTGTTCTCCAATGGATCTCTGGACATGTGGAACTTGAAGGAAATGACACTGCTGACTCCTTGGCAAAAACTGGAGGCAGTCAAAACCAGGCAGAACCATCTCTACACCACGATGAAATCAAGGCAATGCTCAAAAGAAGTGAATCTGAAAGATAGTCCGAGCTCAAAGAAAATCACCCACAAAGTGATGCATACTTCAAACTTTCCCGCCAATAACAAAACACCATTTTCATGCAAAGGACGGGCCACAACAAACTTAGGCAACACATGTTCCGGAAACTTCGAATTGGAGAAAGCGAAATGTACCCCTGCGGGACAGCTGCGGAAAAGGCGGAACATGTTCTCCAAAACTGCCCTCTGTACCACCATACCCGGACAGACATATGGCCCCAGGAAGCTACCCTCGATGACAAACTCTATGGTGGACTGGACCAACTGACAGCCAAGGCGCAGTTCATCACAAATATAGGATTTGCTGTCTAAATCCTCTATCAAAAGATTTTGAGAACGAAGAAGAAGAAGAAGAATTCAAGTGCATAATGAAAAAACATGTACAAATACATTATAATCATTATAACTTTAATCTATTTTATTATTTTGTTCAAACTAATTTTTGTGTATACTATATACACAAGACCATCACTTATACAGTTTTAATAATTTTAATTTCGATCTAAAAAAAAATATTTTAATTATTAAAAAAGCATTACATTGATATTAATTAATAATGGTTACTAAAAAAATAATTTTAATTCAAGTGTTTAAATTATTTCTTATGATATGAAATATAACAGTTATTATGTATAAACTGTTATATTTCAGTAAAACACTATGCAGGAAAATAACATGTTCTGTTTGAAAATTATGCAGTTATTGCCAACGGCGAATTCTGCAAATATTACCTATTGGAGATAACACAAAAAACGTTTTATTGTATTCTTGCTTGTTGTTGCTAATTATATATTAATTTGTATTACATTTTATATTATTTTTTTAAAGAATTTAATTTTCTATTGTATTTAATGTAAACGGGCTCAGCCGTCAAACTATCCTTGATTTTGAATTTTGGTATGTGCTGAATGAAATAATTTGAAACCCCTGAGTAAAAAAAATGACTAGAGTGATCTAGGTTTTCCATCATAAGTACGGTAGTCATCTTTTTTTTAGTGGCCATAATAGCCGTCACAACGTTAATGCACCGACATCTTTTCTTTCTGCTCTTTGTAATATTGTTAAATAAAATTTTGTCTGCTTACCTTAATAATCCACGCGTTTATACTTTTTGATGTTGATATGTATAAGCTAATCTCTTAGGGTAGTAAGTATTATGTCCAAGCACTAGTTTATTTGCGATTTCAAGTTAATTGCTGAAGTGCCTGATGCTTCCCGAAAAAAAGGACTCTCGAACCATGCTTATAGGAGTCAATATAATGGCTGCCGTCACCACATAGCTGTATATATGTATTTAATTAAATATATTTAGCAAATAGAATTTTTTTATTAATTTATATAAATGATATCTTATCGACTTAAGTTTTTATTTCAGCGATGAAAATTTAGGAATAAGCCAAATGATCGCGGAAATTACCGAATAAATAAATACGCTCTGGGATTCCCCGTTAAAATAAATACCAGTTATTTTCAAAGCCATTGAGATGCTATTGAGATTTCGCATAATATAAAATAATCAAAAGCCCTTGTTAAAACATAAGAGTATATATATATATATATATATATATATATATATATGTATATATATGTATATATATGTATATATATATATATATATATATATATATATATATATATTTATATATATTTTGGGACTTTTTTTTGAGATAAATGGTTATTTGCAGCCGAATGAATTCGTGCGCTATTTTTTTTATAGAGTTTACCAAACTAACGTGTGGAAGAAAGTCAGTAGCCCCGATCCTAGTGTACCTAATCTTCCCGGATGACCCTCTCTGCTATCCTCTCTGCTATCCGGCCCCCAATGGGACTTAACAGCTGATAACAGGGAGCGGTCGCTTTTGAAGCGGCCAATTGGGCATCCAGGACAGAAAGTCCAAAATGCCTCCCACTAAATTGACCTCACAAAGAGGGTCGGAATTCCCCACTTCGACCCGATACCACTTTGACACCACCCCATAAAAGCAAACAAGTCTCCGTGGTTGGGACCGCCGCTAAGCGGGATATCATCAACGACCTACCTAGGGTGTAATCCTTACTGGAATGTTTCCTCAGAGCTGGCATCCACTGGGTTCTTCGTGGTACCTTTTGCAAATCCGTACTGGCGCTCCTGATCCTAAACCGGCACCGCTCAATGGCGTTGCTAGTACAATGAGGGAGACGAAACGGTCGTTTCGGAATAACCCGACCCTCAAAGGTTTCTTTGGTTTTCATCATCGGCATTGCATCTAGATGCTTTGCCTAAGATCAGAACATCGAATGTAATCATATGTGACTATCACCTAACACCTAACGTATCAGACTTCGGCATTTCTTGCCATCAGTAGTCGGTTTCGGGTCGCGGTCATGTCCGAAACCCTACTAGTCAGTCGAGCCCCGTAAAGGTCACCTATTCTCGACGGCCAACACATTAGAATGCGATTCTGTTTTTAAACAATATATTAGCTATTACTTTAGTGAAATTAGCTAAATTATATAATTTACAATTTTCTAATCATTTAATGATTATACTTTTTGTCAACAATTTTATAACTTGTAGTAAAGAATGTAAACAATAAAATTAATACCAGCTCTAAGATAGGTAGGATTCAGAAAATTTTGGAATCCAGGTTTCATATCACTTAAAGATGGGCCCATGAAGAAAAACACAAATACCGCTGGAAAGTCAATATAACGACCGACATTAATTTACGTTTATTGTTTCCAGGTATCGCAGAAAAGTGTACTACCAAATTTCCTGAAGATAAGGGCTTAAATAGTGCGCTCGCCTCACAAGCTGAGGGGCGTGGGATCGATTCCACGTTAAAGCCACTATAAAAATGTTGATGAATGACTTACGCTAAGAAAGTCCTCCGCTGACCTGGAGAGGGATGGGCGCCACCAGATCTATCAAGTCCGAGAATGTTCTAATGGAAACATTAGAACCCCCTACGACTAAGGGGGTTATAATGACCACGAGGTTATGGGACTACATTTAAAAAAAATAATTTTTTTTTAAAATTTAAAAAAGGGCTTTAATAGGATTTTAACATTACTTACAATGTGGAGAGTTATGACCGCTGCGAAAATTTTTCGACGATGGAAACCTGCTTAAATTTTTAACTTCAGGATTTTTAATGCCCTATAGCTTTCAATTTGACCCATCAAGTTTTTAGTACACATTTTGACTAAGAACCATACATTGTAGCAAGTACGCTTCGCAACTTTGAATTTTTTTTTCTTTTGATTTTTTAAAATACAAGACACCTATACGGGGGCGGACTCAACATCTTCCCATAGTTTATAATGATTGGCTGAAAGAAATTTGTTTTACATATATGAATAAATTAAACCCGTAAAAACAAAGTTTTGGAATATAAATCCCTTATATATGAGACATAACTAACAGTATTGATTATGACAAAAAAAACGACAAACATTTACAGACTGAATCAGTCTTAACTCCCCTTTGCTTTATAACCCCCGGGGGGTGGGTGGGAGAGGGGAAAGGTCTGGTCACCGATCGCTGGACCGAGCTCAGCGTGACACGTAAAATGTAAACAAAAGCACGCCGGTACATTGACGGATGGCGTCAACGCGCGAACTGAACTGTTACGTGAAAAAAACAATAACAAACAGTGAAATTGAATTACATACGTTGTTTATAGATAAACTAAAAATGCATTAATTAAATTACGGTATGTTCAATTGATCTGAAATGTTGATACGATGCATTGACACAAGTTTATGTCCCAAATTTCAGGTCGATGGGATCACGGAAAGTGGGTCATTTTTTACTTTTGATTTTCCGCCCGCCCGCACGACGACGAACGACAGACAGAGAGACAGAGAGAGACGGCGGTGAAGTTAATATAAGGGATTTAAAAATATAATCATTAAGGGGCCGGGCCAAATCGATGCAATATGTTAAGCGAAAAACACCTTGGGATTTAAATTTTGAAAATGATGAATATAATTGTTTGTAAATATATTTGTCAAGATAATTTGAATTTGAATAATTGTAAAATGTCATTAGGGAATTCAACTCAAACGAGACAAGTGGTAAGGTTATAATGCCTGAAGCTTTCAATATGTATTACTATGGGGATGTAGCACAAAATCAAATGTGGAATAAAGTCTTCAGAGTGTACGAATGTATTTTTGGGCCCCCAAGGAAGGAACACTAGGAATTTAATGTCCTAAAATTTTTTTATATAGGCCCTCAAGTTTCTATGTAACAAATTTGTTCAAAATCCATCTTTTGGCACAGTAGACAATTTTAAAAAAAATAAATTATATACTCATATAAGGAAACCCCTAAACTGAGTTGAAATATAAAAGAAACTGCCATTTACCATCGTGGGTTTGTACTCAAAAACTATCGAAACTATATATCCTTCTACTGACACAGGGAGTTGGATAATTAGTGATAAGTGAGTGGGGGATTTGCCTTTCATTATTAAAGAAGAAGAGGATGATGATGATGAACAGCCAGTCGTAACTTAAAATTGGTCTCATTGGCTGTACGCTCGCATCGCATGGCGCTGCCTTGCTCTTCTCTTATTGACTGTAAACCTGGGAATGAACCCTGTCTACCTAACGTAGGTTGAGTGACAGGTCCTGCACATAGGGAGGGCACATTTTGGCTGATGCAAAGTGGGAAAAAGTTAGAGGGACATTGCTATACTTAGATCATGATTGAAGGCGTTACGATTCATAGCATTTAGTTGCAAAAAATCACTAAACTCAGGGGGGAGGGTGTGCAATAACACTAATAACACGCTAGTGGTATCTAGACATGTCATCAGTTATTCGTGTTGGTATGAAAATGTTATCTTCAGGCCTGTACAACACCAAATCAAAAATTGGTCATTGGTCATTAGTGGGCTACTCTACTTATATCTGATTGTTTAACAAATCCAAGCTATCCAATGTTTTTGCAGTGGAAGGATTCGAAGTATAATCAAAGTGAATATTTATTTTCCTCAAAACAATGTAAGTCCGACCCCTGGGTTTATAATTGAAGAAATACAACGTCATTTTTTTTTCTACGGATTATGTGATAAATTCACATAAAATGAAGAAACCTTTAAGACACTTACAAGGGAGGTATAATGTATTCAAAACATATGTGTGGAAGTAAAATATGTTCATTGGCAAATAAAAAGCTAAAGCGAAAACGAATTTTCGGACAGATTACCCGAGTGGAGCAAGATTAGTGCACTTTCCTCATCACTATTTTGTCAAAATCAGGTCTAAGTAAGAAAAATAATGTCATTATGCACCCTATCTGTGACAAATACACACTTTGGTACGTTTGTCTAATGGACCAAATGATTGTGCGTTGAATTGGACTTTGGAAATATATACTTCTTTATAGTTTGGCGAGATGTTGACACAAGCAGTGTCAGAAGAGCCTTAGTGCAGACTTAACAATGCGAAATGCAGATGAATAATTTTGTCAAGAGACAAGGAAACGATTTTATCTTTGTGTAAGTATTCCTCTACCACCTACGAGAACTAGACTTATTATGATGGTGTCACAAAAACGAAGAAATTTAAATCTACACATTGGGTCAGAAGTCAAGTGGTTACACTCATAATTCATTCACAATAGAGGTTATAGAATATTGGTGACACGTTTGTTTATATTTATAAGTGTGTCTGTGTGTGTTTTTTATATTGTTACTATAAAACAAAATATTCTGTATTTATCAATCCATAATGAAATGGAAAAAGAAGTGGAAATTCCTGGCTTTTAATTTACATGTAGTGAACAGTTTCAGTTTCAGTCATGCATGTGTTTTACATTTTAAAAAGCGTGTACAAATGATAGGGTCTAATGCGTATTAAGGTCAAGTAGCTTGATTCATTTCTTCAAGAGAGCATGGAAGTCGCTGGCCATACAAAGAATTCATTTTTGTACAGGAAACACTCCACTTACACATAAGGATCCGACTACACAAGAAATTAGTGTTACTATTAACAGCTCTATATTTTTAGTAGATCTAGTTTAAACTTTGCATTTTAAATATTTGTGAATTCTTGTGTTGAGCATAATTTAGTGAATAACGTTTAAAAAATTTAAATTTCATAATATGAATTATATAAATGTACTCTGTCAAATATTCATTAGCATTTTCTTGTGGATTAACACCTGGCTATGTGGTAAAATATATATGTATATTTATATATTTTAAAATAAAAGCTTAAGGAATAATAATATTTGAATATTTTCAATCAAAACATTAGGGCATCAACCTAAAGATTTTTTCTTAGTTTTTTATTTTAAAGAAATCGAACATAGTTGAATATTTACAACTCTGAAATAATATTTTGACGTAAGGATATTGAGCTCGATACATAAATCTTGATTATGTATAATAACATTTCATATTGCGTGAAATGGTAAATCCAACCACAATAGACGAAAAAAATTATATGGGTTTAAAATAATAGATACATAGCCTACATATAAATATGTATATATATATATATATATATATATATATATATATATACATTTTAAATATAAAATATATATTGGCCTCTATAGGAATTTTCTCTTGAAATGTATGTGAATATGTACTCGCCACTGCAATCATTGCTCGCATAATCTACTGAAACTACTATTAATGAAAAGGATTTATGCAAACATTAGGTATTACCTTTTTTAATCAGATAAGATAACTTCAAAAGTTGCGTTCAATTGATTTGAGCTTCTCTATGGTATATATATATAAATAAGCTAAAAATAAAACCTAGTAACATAGGTGTCGAGAATTCGTAAACCTTGCAATGTGCAAACATATTAGAACAACATACTTGTCAAGCATCTGATGAATTCTACTATATTTTCAACAAAAAAACAACAAAAAAACATTTAGAGCAACCAAAAAAAAATCCGATTGAAGAGATGAATTTGACAGGGTTAATCGGAAATACTAAAAAATATGCTGCGGTACTTCGGTATACTTCTGCTTTGGGTATGAGTCAAACTTTGTATACACCCTGTTTGGACACGAACAATTTTGCTTGGCATACGACCTTAGTTTGGAATATGACCACGTGCAATACATTGTATGGAGTCATACATAAATGACGTCACGCAATTTTCACCGATCCCTCGCTCGTCACTCATCGTTACAAAAGTTAGTTCCCCCCCCTCAAATATGACGTCACAAAGTTTCGCGGCCATTCACCCTATCCCCCCAAGATAAAAACCGTATTTCTTATTTGAAATTGAGCATGTTTCAAATCACTTTATTGTCATTTAAGTACATTATGTATTTAGTTAAGTGCAGGGCTGCACACTATATCGTAGGAAGTGAAAAGCCTTGTAAAACGTAATTTAATTAATTGTATGCAATCAAATATTTCAGCACAATTTAAAATTTAAAGTTATTTAAAGTTAGGTAGTGTATATTCACTTCTCTGGACGATCCAGTACACTGCCGTGTACTCGATCGTCTACTTCCGGTTATCGTAATAACTCATGTTTCATTATCACAAACGTGTGACCACCGTCTCACCTAAGGGATTGATGTCTGCTCCTATGAGTCAAAATGACACACCGGGAATACGAATTATGTAGTAATAACGGCACACCGCCTGTTAATCAAGTGTGCGAGTACGGCAGTTGCTACGCGCAATAACTAAAAACTGTCTAATGTGTTTGTGCTTTTCTAAAAATATTTGTTTTTATTATTATTATTATTAATTTTTTTTGGTTAATAAAATTCAATTATCATACATTTTAAGAAATTAAATGAGAGGAGAGAAGCAACGAAAAAAAATGTGTTAGGATCACCATGAATTTGAAAAATGAGATTGTTATAAAAGATGAAATTGTCGTGCGTGTCCGGGACTGAATTGAAGCATGCCAAGAATGACGCTCTCTATGATTGTGAAAATCTAAAAATCTATTAAATTGGCAAATGGAATGAAATCAATTACAAAACATATTTTCAGGGACATTTTAGTGTCAATAGCCTGTTGAAAAAATGATTTTGATCTTGATAACAGGAAAACAAATTTGTTTAAGATCTTTTTATTTTCATATTTTAGTATTTAGCAGTGTTTAAATTACTTTTGCAACGACATAAATCAATGTATAAATCTTTAAATAACCTTATGATTTTTTTTCATGGGAATGTATTAATCATTTTCCCTCAATTTCTTATAGTAAAAACTGTATAGTATACTTCATTTTTGGTATACGTCCAAGGGATTGTAACGGATTAAGGACGTATACAGAGTTTCCACTGTATATATCTGTAAGTCGAACTCAAAAGGACCCCAAAAATTTAATTTACTAAATTTTCGAGTTAGGGAAAATGGCGTAATAGGCGCAGAATTTGGTGGAACCCAACAATTAATTCGATTTAGGAAGGTTTTCGACTTAGGGAAGTTCGACTTAGCGAGGTCTGACTGTATATATTATGTATATACACAAGGTCTGCGGAAATTAGCGATTAATTGAATTTTAAAAAAAAATTAACGATTAAATTATTTGTTAACGATTAATCGACCCATCACTTACAACTTTTTTGAAGTCAAAAAAGAAAAAAAAACAACAAAGATATAAATAGCGGCCGATAATTAATAACAAATTTCCTGACGATTACACGAACATTTTGGTTTTAAACTATTGACTGACGGGAATGTTCAAAATGTTGATAAAATTGCCTACCATGGTTCTAACACTTCGCCTACTTAAAAAACCAAATGAAAAGCGCATTAAGCTAATTGAAGTAATGGAGTCTGACTCAGAGACAGAAAATGACGAAAGCTCTTCTGATGATTTACTGCGTTAGAAAATGAAGATGGAAGTTCATGAATCCATTAACCCTCTACAATGGTGGAAACTTAATGAATACCAATACCAAAAATATCATTCCTTGCATACCAGTTACCTCAGTTCCATGTGAATTATTGTTCAACTCGGCTGGTTATATTGTCAATTAAACCCGCTCATCAATTTAACCACATAATGTCAACACACTTGTCTTTTTGCGTAGTTGGTTATACGATGACATATAAAGGACACATTCCAGTGTTATTTAGATTTTCAACAAAAACGTTTAATAAGTGTTACTTATGACATCATAATTTTTTTATTTTTTTTGCTGTCATCAAAACTAACGATTAAGTTAATTTTTGAAAAGTTAACGATTACGTTTAAATTTATCGTTAAAAGCCCTAATGCACATAAATATATATATATATATATATATATATATATATATATATATATATATATATATTAGGGGTAGTACCGAATTCAAAAAAAGTGTTGGATTAATCGGGAAAAAATAAAACGATTAATCGATTAATTTTTATTAATCACATTTTTTTCACGCAAATATATATTTCATAAAGTCGCAATTTCATTATTTGGACCAACTCGGTTAAATCGCGGTAATTCCATGGCTTCAAAATGTGATGATATAACACAGTAATTTTGTTCTGCTATGCAAAAATTAGATTGCAAACATTTTTGTTTACATATGCACTTCTATATAAATAACAATAATACGGGGAAATGTATGTAAGTAAAAAAATATAGAAACTATTAATAAATTGAAAACAAAAAAGAAATATTTTCTTATATTTTAATTGTATTTTAATATATTAAAATATTTTTAATCGATTAAAATTTCAAAAGGTTTATCAATTAATTAGTCGTTAATTTCCGTTTATATATATATACACGCACACACCCATACATACTTTTACTTTGCTTTTATAGCCATAACTCCCATATATATTTCATTTAATATTTGCAATATTCCCTGATAATTTATTATAAACTAGCATACCCGTTCGCGTGGTGTGACGATTTTCGAAGAAATGAAGGAAACTCGTTAAGGTAACGGTTAATTTACATCGTGTCATCTGTATATTCTTAAATTCAAAATATATTATTAAATAAGAAAGTATCTCAGATTGTCCTTTAATCCTTAACACCCCTTTCAATGTTTCGAAATTTTTGGGGTACAAGATATAAAACGGGCTGAAGGCTTTATCAGTCCAATATGTAAAGTTCAAAATAAATGTAATTTAAAATCGGGATAATTATGGACCTATTGCTATTATACACAACGTTTATTCAAGTTCCAACCATTTTCCCAGTAGCTAATGCTTAAACAATTTTATGTAATTTATGTAAGCAAAAAACGACATTAAGGGCCCCTGGGCCAAATAATAGCAATATTTGAATGTTGAAATATCTGTCTATTTCAATCTGGATCATAAAACATATCTTCGTCAATATTTATAAAGATCGTGTAAAATCATATTTGAAATATTTCCTTAAACGCTTACGAAAACAAACGATGTTGGTCTCCTGGCCCTGAAAGAATAAACATTAGAAGTTCAATGCTCTATAGTATGTTAATATGGACTATCCAGTTCGTATGTACCAAATTTGGTTAAGATCCAATCATTTTTCAAGTAACTAACGCTTAAACTAATTTTTATATAGCTAAAAAAAGAAAAAAAAAGTCATTTTTGCCACCGGCACCCATGAGTGTCATTGTTCATTTTTATTAAAAAAAACTAACCATCCCGGAAGCATACTCAACAATGTCCTACAGTTTGATGGTTATCGGATGAATGATTTAGTCAGCTATAAAGGACAAATATACATACATACTTTGATATATATATATAGATATATATATATATACCAGCAACCAAGCCCGTCCAAGGACGTTCCGCCACAGTTTGGTTGCATGTTGTAACTCCCCTTCAACAGCCGTCTCGACCGGCATACATGTGCATCACGTCAAAAATACTATTCATTATAGTTAAAATAAATAACTCGTAAAAACAGAGCTTTTGACTATAAATCCCAACGCGCATAACTCAAAATAAAGTCTTGGAAGAAATACTGCACCAAAAATAACTAGTTTTGAACGTCCGCGTAAACTTGATATGATTGGCTGTAGGTGTCATGTGTGTTTGAGAGACCAATCGCTATAGATGACGGGACAGAACTTAGTCTTTTATTATATAGGATATATATATATATATATATATATATATATATATATATAATTATATATATCATTATTTTATAGCATATACTTATTATTATATATTTCAAGGATAACTTATCAGAAATAAGTATCGACTTTCAGGACCGTAATAAGTATTTATGTGGTTGCTACTTTTGTAAAATTCGAAGCCATTGCCATAAGCTAGTAAAATGTTAACCCATAGGACGGTACAGAAATATCATATTTATTTAAAAGTGCAATGATATTTTTAAATAATCACTTTGGTATTAAAAAAAAAGGAATCATTTAATTTTCTTTTAATAATTAATTGAAGCACTTTGTGCGAAAAGTACTCAAGTCACATTTTTGTCAAAATCAAGCTAATTGGATATTCATTCGCATACGGCTTCAGTGCATGAACTGTGTAAATTTGAAGATATTTAAAAGACCCAAAGCCCACTATTTAATAAAGCTGAAAATAAAAATGATTTAATTTTTTTTTGTGGAGTTTGTGAACAGTAATTTACATTATGCTAGGGGACATTGTATATTCGTGATTTATTATTATGAATAGTGTTTGTAAAATGTATAATAAATTTTCATTATTACATTAACTTTTGTGTACTTTCTTGCAGAATGTAGAAACATAGTATGTGAACCAGCAGAATTGAACAAACAACACACTTTAACCTTTAATCTTACCTTGGTGGATAAAAACAAACTTTTAGTTACTTCCCAAAATGGACCTATCTGGGACAGCAGACTTAACGCCAGAAATCGCAATATAGTTGAAAACATTTACAATGTATCCATCTCATCTTTAGACAATTTTACCACTGTGTCCATCACCATTTGCAACGTATCTTCAGAATACGGTCAACATTCATTTGGAGTACAGATTGGAAGAGAACCAGTTCATGAGCTTTGTTCCCTTAAGTTATATAGTAATTATTTATTTCTTTTTGCATAACATTGAAAATGTTTCTGTAGTAAAAAAAACTTGCAAATAATATAATTCTTCTTTATAACCAAATTGTTCAATGATTATATTAAGTTTATTCCTAAATTTAACGGAGAACAATTTTTAAACATATAAAATTTGAAACAATAAACCTTATTAATGACTAAAAGTTTCATTGATACACTTGTTATTTGTGACAAAATTGTCTTAGACACACACACATGTGTATATTAAAGTAATTATATGTACTTTAATTAACTAATTATTTCTTCAGTTCGACCAAAGGAAATTACCTGTGAAAAACTATTACTGAAAGAAGGATTGTATGTCACATGCATAACAAAAGAATATTTTAAAGCAGAAAAATGTTATGTCCGACTACATTTCAACAATGTAAGTTGCTAAAATACACTTATATTTCATTTTTGATTTGGGATAAGTAGCATAATATAGATAAGTATTTTTAAAAATTAAATTAAGAAAATATTTATAATTTGGATAATCTGATACTTAAAAACACTTTTTTAAAATCATTGTATGCAACGTAATAAAGTTTGACTCGTCTTTAGAAAACATACATTTCACACAATCATGTTTTAGCGTTATTGCCTTAAAACTGTCTTGATTGATCTTTAACTAGTCTGTAGTGGATGAAAGTAATTTTGGATTATCAACAAACTATGAACCATTACCTGGGAGTGTAGATTATTTCATGACCAACTGTACAGTTTTTGTGCCAAAAACAAGTCTAGATCCAGGTCTGTTCGTACTTAGCGTCACAATGTCAGCAAATGTTACGAATAGTGCAGAGGACATCAAGTATGGGACTAATACAACGTATTCATTTAGTTTAGGTTAGTAGAATGTTTATAATTTTATATAAAATTTCAATTTTTTATGATAATTTTCTTCTGTGTCTTCTCTTAATTTGATGTATCTCTTGCTTCGTAACTCACATTCGTTTGTCTAATTTCACATCACCCTCTACAAAAATACTATTGTTACGAACAAAAATATAATTCAGTATTTTGAGACCAAAATGAAATTTTAATGATAACAAAAATATTTCAAAACTAATTACAGAAATGTTCTATTAATATTCTTAAAATGTTTGTTCTGAAATGTTTCTTACCATGGATGCTTGAGATATCTCTTTTGAAGTTGTGTCTAACACAAGGCCCAATTGCTACATCTGATAAGCAGCACCCTAAAACATTATATGGGTTTTGGGGATGCACCCTCTTTGCTCCTGTCATTTGTTGTTTTGTTCTAAATTTCCCGCTCAGCACAGTCAACTTTTTCATTCAAAATGTTTGCGACTATCATGGGATCCTGGTAGAGACTATACAGTTCATGATTGGTTCTTTTTCTCAATTTTAATAAAATGTATTTAAATCCCTTATATTAGCTTCACCCTCTTCTGTCTCTCTGTCTCCCTCTCTGTCATGGATTCGCGGTGGGGCGGAAAAACAAAAGTAAAAAATGACACACTTGCCGTGACGCTATCGAGCTGAAATTTTGCACATATACTTGTGTCACTTAACAATGCACGGTATCAAAATTTCATATCGATCAATGGTACAGTAATTAAATTAATGCATTTTTAGTTTATCTCTATGTAACTCGATCTAGTCGTCTGCTATTGTTTACATCCATGTCACTGGAGCTCACTCCAGCCATCGATGACCACATACCATGTTTACAGCAAGGGGAGTTCAGTCAGTTTCAGTCTGTAATTGTTTGTCACGCTGCGTATTATATTCAACATTATCAATAATTTTAGTTATGTCACACATATATGTGGTTTTTAGTCAAAAACTTTGTTTTTACGGGTTATTTATATTATTATTTTTATTTATTTTATACAAAATGATTTTATTATCTCCCTTTCAATGCCAAATTATTTTTAAAAACTATTTTTAAACCATTATATAATTAAGACAGGCCCAGCGTTTATTTCGATAACTGCACAAATATTATCTCGGAAAGTACCGAAGTGACATGCTATTGTAAAGCGAAAACATTAGATCATGTGGATTATTCTGTTGCATGGTATTACTTTGAGGGGAACAAAGAACGCCAGCAGAATTCAAATGTGCTTAGTGTCTACGCAAACAGGATGCGATCAGGTAGAAGTTATTTATTTTATTTTTTTAAACACACTCTGGAGATACAATTGATATGCGCGTGAATATGCATTTGAACATGTATCTTTTAATTATCTATATTTTTTTAAAAATACAAAGTTTACTAATTAAATATTTACTTTCTTAAAAAAAATTACATGACGCTAAATAGAGCCACATTTTTATTATCATGAGGCATCAGGTAAAATAAGGAACTATTTTAATAGTAAAATAAAATATAATAATCTTCAACAATAATTATATTAAACATAGAATATAATATGACAGATCACTCCCAACAAAATGGATATCTTATTTACAGACATGAAAAGAATTTATTGTAGTTATTATTATCATTAGAGTTAGGGATCAGCCGGATATGGGTTTTTACTATTTGCCGAATCCGGATAGTTTGGCCCTAATATTTGCCGGATCCGGATTCGGGATCCGGATATCTTCACATTTAAGTGTAATAGTTAATAGGGTGTACTTTACTACTTCATATCAAGTATTTCATAATATTAATAAAAATATTTATTATCCTATGAAGAGTATCTGCTATCGACGTTGGTACATTTTCAAAGTCAACGATGAACATTTTACAATGAATTGAATGAACGAACTTGAAGAAGTTCAACGAACTGTGTAGTGTGTATCACGCGAACACCGTTGTACTGAGTGTGTAGTTTGATGTACAAGAAGTCGTGACCTAGAACCAGAATAAAACTGTTCTTTTATTCAGAAAATTTAAGTTTAATATGCTTTTCTTTAACTTAGTTTGTTATTTATGTAGTTAAGTAATAATTAT
>CALYLW010001454.1:100000-133812 GCA_944989445.1 Ampullaceana balthica
CTCCTCGAATCAAAATTAATAGTTTTAAAAATTTTAATTTAATAAAAGCTATTTACATTAGCACAATATGCTTATGTTTGCTATCACTGGACATATAATTAAAAGTTATATAGAAGATGCATAATGTAACATTGTTGGTAATGTTCTTCATTTTAAAAAAAAAGACACTATTACTGTTACTACCTAAATCGGATAGAAAATGGGGGAAAAACAAATAATATTTGAGAGCTAAATAGAAATATTTTCTTTACATGAAAATTGATTTTAACTGTCTTACAAAGCTCCAGCTGAATATATAAATAGTAAGCAATTGATCACAATTTGTAAATTATTTTATTTAATGCAGAAATATTTTTTACAGGTCCACTTAAACTAACGTACCCCCAAGAATTGGCGTCACCCATACAACTTACTTCCTCAAACTGCTCTGTTGTAATACACATGTTCGGTTACCCGAAACCTACTAACTTGATATTGATAAAAAATGGCGTCAAGACGATCAAATTCAAGAATTTTTCTAGTCCTGCTTTTAAAGATGATTACAAAATTGAATACCTAGAAGGTTTAAGCCCTTACGGTAAACTAAATCTTACTTTTCTAAGTCTGCTTAAAGAAGAAAGGACGAATTATTTATTAATCATAGAGAACGGAAACAGTGAAAATCTGGAATGCATATTTACAATTCAGACAGGTAAGCAAGTGTCTTTAATTAATTTTAAACCAATTTTGAGAGAAGAAAGAACTTTTAAAAACCTAAAACTGTTAAGGAGACAAAGTTAATAATTAATGATATTATAGTATGTCAGAAAAATTTTCCGAATAGTATACACATAAATGTACAAGCACAAAATCCCAACGCTTTGCAGAGTAAACTTCATACTTATATCTATTTATATATGGTAGTAAGGGAATTAGTGATAATTACTTGTGAGGACAGTGTTGGCGGCTTTAATTTCGTGAGCATAGGGCCATAAATAATTTTTTTTTAAAAATGTCTAACTAGAAACACCAAATTATAACAAACAAATACTTCTGAGTTCAATACTAACCTATAGGAATACAAAAATTTATATATTTTTGTGTATGCTGAAGAGCGTTTTACACACTTAGAGGATCACTAGAGGCGCATCCAAAAAAGTAATGCCAACAAACTGTGATTCGACAAAGTGAAACCTCTATAACGCGCGTTAATAAGATATTACACTAAGACCAAAAAAAATATCATTTTCAGTTCGCAAATCAAATCACAATTAATATCCATATCCTATCCGTATTTACCATAAATATTTGGAAAATCTTTTTTTTGGCGGAAAACCCGATAACCGGCCAGGATTTCGGGCATGCCGAATATCCGGCTACCCCTAATATATATATATATATATATGTGCGTGTGTATTTTCTCCCATTAAATATTCAATTCAATAACTTGATGAATCATTATTTTTTCACTTAGGATCTAATCGTTCATTGTCTGATGACAAAAAGAGTTTGACCATGTTGATTGTCGTTGCTGGAAGTATACCATTGTTTCTAGTTGCCTTAGCTGTTTGCTTTTTCTGCTATTGTAAAAGAAAAGGTAATTATGTAACTGAATGCACATGATAATCATTAAAATGGAACACTTTATGTTTTTAAAGTTAACCAACAAAATCATATATTATATATATATATGCATGTATGGGTATGTATGTATAATGTACTGATTTTCTAAAATGATGTATTACAAACTGAAACAGAAATGTCAACTAATTTTAATTGTTCTATAAATAATTATACATTTCAGCTTGTCAAATAGACAAAGAGAAATCATCCTCCAATCCATATGATAGTGTCATATACGAAGCTATTAATTCCATTAGCGAAGAACATAATAACTTCACTATAGCAGAACGTTCTGAAAACATCACCGTTTTAAATAACCTTAACAACCCATCATCTTATTCGTCTATACACGAACCTTCGGATCAAGATGAGATTCGGCCTGATATAGACGCAAGGAGTAATAACAACTACGACCCGTTGGGAAATGACGCAGTAGCCGACTATGATACTTATACAAGGGTAGATCAGAAAATTGTTGATTGGGATTCTGATTATATAACAGTTATTGATGAAATGATCGCTACAGAAGACGGTTATATATCCGTCATTGACTATATTAAATCCCATGTCAATGTTGAATATGTGGATAATTACACTGAAAGAGAATATATAAGTGTTGTGGATGTTCCATATAATGAATCTAAGAATGATCAAGCTAGTAAAGAAGTAAACAGTGTCCATGACAATTGAAACAAGAAACATTCATTAAAACAGTTCTATATTGTTTTTCTTCTTACCTTTGAGGTCCAATATTGCTCGTAACTATGTTAAAGAGTTCGCCGTAGTATTTAGTTGTACTTAATGCACTTAATAGCTAATTGGCATATTTGAGACATAGATGTTTCAGTGTATTTAGCCAAAAATGATTTTTTTAGACGTATTTTTTTTTCTTAAAAAATGTTTTATGTTTTCATCTTGTTACTGTATACATGCTGTGCTAAGACCAAAATACATGTCTATTTACATATGTTTTTATCTTTATTTTACAATCAATGTTTAAAAAATGGATACTGCATTTAAGAAAACAAGATTTTCACATAACTTATATACATTTTTGCTTTTAAAATTTCGATTAATAATAATGTATATGCAAAATTCAATATATATATATATATATTATATATATATATATATATATATATATATATATATATATATATATATGTATTTGATTTGATATGAAACAAAATTTTTTTTAAAAAAAAGCTCCCACTATTAAATACTATATAAAATGTATAGCTAAATATCAATATAAATGTAACATAAGGTAAACAACACAGCACAGTTGAAATGTAACAATTATAATTTTATCATCATACTAGTATAGAGGAAATATTTAACTACTTTAACAAAATTGCCTTGATGATTATGATTTCCTGCATTAAATACAATTTGATATGCATAGATTTAATTTTAACTGATATTATTTAAATACGTCAGGAGAGTTGATAATATTTTCTCTCAAGTTGGCCCCATAAAATGCGAAAATAATTTGTAATATATATTTTTGTTGAGCAAGTAATTAAATTTAATTTTTTTTAAATTAAAATATAATGGACAGGGACAATTAAAATGTATTGAATGAGAAACGTATAGATAAAAATAAACCCATCAATCATAACGCTATGTTATTTATTTGGACACATGGTTTGATTTATAACTATGATTTTAGTTATTTTAAAACTTGTATATTGTATGAGTTATTTAAACATAATTGGTCATCGGGGCTGTTTCTGCTATGGTTGATATGTACCGATAATAGAAATGTTGTTATTTAGACTTAAATATTTAAGGAGGCGTTGAGTATAGCAGGTTTATATATACTATCTAATAACTTAAAAAAGGATGAGACCTACAATTGTTGGGTACTTAGTTTATAAAAAAGTCCCCAATGTTAACTATTAGGGGGTTACAATATAAGTATTCTCGGTGCATCCACACTGGCGTGCTTTCATTGTTAACTATTTGCGCTATTGTCTAGGAGTATCTTATCATACAGTTAATTTAGGCTCCAGCCCCCAGTATTAATTACTTGTGATAATTAAACGCATCAATGTTGTTACTAGAGTCTAAGCTCTAGCTGAAATAAGTTAACACAAATAAATAAGGACTCACCACACATCTGTATACAAACAGAGGAAGTATGCAATAAATTACATGAAAATACATATACAAATAAAATATATATACAATATAGATGCATACAATATTGACACAGGTGCAAATAAATACAATAAGGTACGGTGATACTTAGCAATTTAATATATTGGACCAATTCCTTCACCTCGTAGGACACCAGAGTACGCCTACAAATGCCGTTTATACAAGACTCAGTCTTGCTTGATCGCTAACTCTGGTAGTGTTCAGTGGGAGTTTCTAGACTTGTCAGTCATGCCCCTCAGTTACGTTCCTATAAACTGGTTCTCAGCTTCGTGGCTCAGGGTCGCCTTGCCCTCTTCTGCCCATAAACACGTCTGGTTCCTAACTCTGCTCTCTATACTTTAAGTTCGACTTTGCTGAACGTGTACTCCACAAACCATTACTTTACTCTCCTAACGTTACTGTACGTTACTACAAGTTACTATACGTTACTAGCTCAAACAATAATAGAGAACATACATACATTAACTATCAGTAATCATACACAAAAGAATAAACAGCATCTAACTCTAACATATACATATATACATTTAAAACAATTATAAGTTTAAGAGAGTTTATCCTTAATCAAACCTGAGACAGACTCATCAGCTTGGCTCCCAATTCCCTACAGTTTATCACCTTGCACTTAATTCTTAGCGTGATCTGAGATCTTGAAGAGAGAGAACGCCTTATTGTCTGGTTGTGGTATATATGGGTCCCTGAGACCAAGCCATCATGCCATATTACCTAAATTTCTAAAAGTTTACATTGGATAAACTTTTGTCCCATGGGTCGTACATTTCAGATTTCTTTTTTGATTGATTAAACCATAACTTCACAGTTTCTTGCACGTGATCGCATTTACGTCTAACATTACGTCGGAACTTAACGGTTTTCAAATTACTATGATTCTCCAAATGTATAGTGAGGGACTCAACAGGAGTCAACTTGCAAAAATTTCTTTTGGCTAGAAATGAGTTACTGCTATTTTCTGGTTTAAATAATAAAACTCTACAGTATTATTTTGTTTTGGTCATTTAAAACCTACAGAGTAAGATGTATTTTATTGTTAAAATATGAAACACTTGAAAAACACACTAGGCCACTCAAACATACACTAACAAACCATCAAAGTTACCAGCCAATAGCAGCAGTATTTACCTTATAAGAAATCAATCGCAATTTAGTTTCATAGCACTTGACATTGTTTCAATAAAAGACAAGGTGTATAGATTCGATACTAGTTTTAGTGAAAATGACAACAAAGCCCCCAGTTAGGCAACACGTTCAAAAACTAATTCAATTATATTTTAATTACACAAGTTATTGATTTATTTTAACATTTAACAAATTAGGACTAAGCTTAGTCATAAAATTAAGAAAATTGAAATTTAGTTAAATTCGTTCTTGTCTTCAGTTGACTGGCACTAATCACAACTAGGGCTGTCACTATTGATGATAAAATGAACAAAAACACTTTTTTTAAAAAGAAGATGAGGCCCAGCTGCAGCGAGGAATGTAGAATCTCGCATAAAAAGGCAGAAAATGTTTTAGTCACAAACTAAGTAGTCACACAGGGGGACTCAGAACTTGTGTTTTAGTTAATCAAATCTTATATCTCACATTAAATTCCACAATCAATCACAATAAATATCAATAAAACTTTAGAGTTCTGACTACTTAGTTTGTGACTAAAAACTTACTTACTGCTTTTCTATGAGGGATGCTACATTCCTCCCTGCAGCTGGGCCCCATCTTTTTAAAAATGTTTTTTTTTGGTTCATTTTATGTTCTACTTTTACGCGTTAACAAAAGATTTGTAAAACTTAATTTCATTCTTGAAAATTTACACTCTTTAAACAACCCCGTAAAACCAAAGTTTTTGATTATAAATAACTTATATATGAGGCATAACTAAAAAGTATTGACCATACATAAATGTGACAATCATTTATAGACTGAGATTGCCTTAACTCCCCTTTGTTGTAAAACGGGTCTGGTCACGGATGGCTGAACTTAACTCAGCGTGACGCGTAAAATGTGAACAACAAAAGCAGCCGCTTATATAGATATAAACTAAAAATGCATTAATTTAATAACTGTAAATTCGATCGATCTGAAAATTTTATAGCTTAATCCTCACTACAAGCCATACCTACTGTTACAATTTCAGCACTCTAGCAAGTCAGAATACGTTTTTTACGAGCGTTTTGAAAACGTTGACGACATATAAAGTTCCGGAATCGTTCACAAGTTAATAGGATAGGGGCCTTAAAAAAAGCTGCCCCGGTAACCGTCCTGTATTTTAATGGGTACATTGGTAACCGTTCAAAACGCCGCATACGTTTTGCACCAAGACTACAAAAGTATGCGACCCAGCCATCATCCATGCACGTCATTTCACAGAGTAGCCAACCGCATGATTTCATTAACACACAATTGTTAAATTTAATACACTACAAACTTTTTTCCAAGAGTAAATTCATTCGTCATATTCATAAACTAAAACTACATTCAACTGAACATTGATATAAAATGTAAACAACAATGACTTAACATGCAGTCAGATCATACGTGCCAAGCAGCTGGAATTTTATGACCCCTAGGCCGAACATTTTATTTTTGTTATTTCAGTGGAAGAAAATTGAAAGACTAAAATATTTCTTTTTGAACCCAATAATTAATGACGGGTATTTTAAAAAAGTATGGTTAGGATTTGAGTGGAGGGAGGAGTGAGGGTGTAGATAAACATCATTTGCTCGTCTTAACCGGTAACTTACAATTTTCGGTGTGTTTCAAAGCCAAGTTATCGCCCTGTCTATAATAAAAGCAAGGGTGTTGTTATTAAAAAAAACAAAACACTGCCTCCCTTTAATTTCTTACATCTATGAATTATCGGTAACGAGTTCGTTTTTTTCTTCTTTGAATAATTAAAAGAACCAAAATCGTTTTGTGTTAAATCGAATTTCGTTTCATGTTCAGACAAAAAAAGTTAATCAAAATTAATTGAAGTTTTTTTTGGGGACAGTATTTTATTTCTCTTTTACATATATCTCTTTTACGGCGTTATCGTGTTAAACATATATGACAGTTTACATTTAAACAAAAAGTTTTAATTTGATAAATTGTTCCCGAGACGAAATGTGAAAAAAGAAGAGCCGCATGAGGCTCATGGGACAGGGTTTAGCCACCCTTGGTATAGACATTGCAGCCACTTTTTCAAAGGTACCAGGGAGCAATTTTAATACTCGGATATTGCAGGATAATGGGTACGCAGGTTCCGGGGAAAATGTTGAAAGGCCTAATGGTGACACGACAGTGACACGACTAGTGTGATAACATTGCACTGGGTAATTCTCATTAATTGTCATTTTTTTATTTCTGCAAAAAAAATAATATACATATATATATATATATATATATATATATATATATATATATATATATATATAATATATATATATATATATATATATATATAAAGGCATAGTTTTGTAGACTGTTAATGTTATGTACAATAATTTTAGCTTTGCTTAATTTTATTACCGGTAATGGTTCTATTTTCTATTAAAGTTGTCCATAAAAATATTGCTATATTCTACGCTCTGCTCTATATTATATATATATATATATATATATATAAATATATACATATATTGGGCTGTTAACGATTAATTTAAATTAAATTTAATTGTCGTAAGACCCATTTTTCAATTAAACCAAATAATGTCAATGCACTTGTCTGTTTGCGTTGTTCGATAAAAGATGTCATATAAAGAAGACATTCAAGTGACTTATCGATTTTCGACAATTACGTTTACTAAATGTTTTTATGACACCATAAATTTCACTATTTTTCTTTAATCGAAATTAACTATTAATTAATCGTTAATTTTTCGAAAGTTCACTTTTAAATTTAAATTAATCGTTAACAGCCCTATGATTAATATATGTATATATTTAAGTGTACACTTAAAAGCCATAGCCACATTTGTACTATGATTATTTTGGTCGAGAGATGGCGATCTCAAAATATATGTTTCTACTATTCCTCATCTCAAGAGAGGTACCTCTCTTGTAAACGTCTTGTCAATGAACAGTTCTTCAAAGCTATATAAACAAGAGGAGACAAGTGCGTATGTTGTCTTTCAGGAATAATTGACCGTGGATGATGACGTGTGGGTAACTGAACGGATCACGAAAGTTTGTGTACCCGGGACCGTCTCTTCAACCTACTCGAAAGATGATCATAACAGCAAAAAAATATGGCTGAGACTGAAGTCGATCTATGTCATGAAGCTTCGAAAACAAAAACACTCCAAAAAGCATGTCTAAATACAGGAGTGACGAATATCGTAAATCTACGAAATCAGCTGTCGGTAACGGACATGCAGACATAAAAACAACATGAAAACTATACGTCTTGCACAATCCAGATCGTCGTTCTGTTCAGGAGCTCGACGCTATATGCGCATTGTAAGCGTATAGTCACGTTTCTGTGTTAGTTTGCGTGCTCATGATGTACGCTAGCTCACGCTCTATTTAAACACAGATATATTGTACAGGGACTTATTAGGTTCTTTAATTGGATTTATCTTTCGCCCATCGACAAAGGGAACTTTATTAGGACGAACTGTTGTGAAGGATACAGAAACCGATCAAACTGACAATTAGAAAATAAAAAAAGAACTATGATACGATCCCATTGTTGTCTTCGTAATCAGTGATCTAGTCAATTATGTATTTCTTATGACTCTCTTTCTCTCTCTCTCTCTCTCTCTCTCTCTCTTTCTTTCCCTCACTCTCTCTTTATCTCTCTCTTTCTCACTCTCTTTCTCTCTCTCTTTCTCTATCTTTCTCTCTCTCTCTCTTTCTCTCTCTCTCTCTTTCTCTCTCTTTCTCTCTCTTTCTCTCTCTCTTTCTCTCTCTCTCTCTCTATCTTTCTCTCTCTCTCACTATGAATATGTAATTGTTAAGACCACTTTGTTTATATTATTTTCATGCGTCATTAATAAATTGTATGAGTATTTTTTTATTTCCTTTCTTCTAAACATAAAAATCATTCGTTTATATAAAATGTTTCGAATTAGTCTAATTTTTCTAAATTTGATAATTTCTTTTTATACATTTCTATTTATGTCCTGTACAGAAATGTTAATTAAGCTAGAAGAAATTACATCCAACTTGATACGTATACATTATGGAGAGAATAAAATGAAATGTGAATAAAAACAAGTTAATTTATTTGTTTTTTAAAAATTGCTTTATAATTAAGTTATCATTTTTAATTGAGGAAATTTCCTTAAAAAGCGGTTATATCTTTCACAAACACTTAAAATTGTTTGATTTTGTGTTAATATTCCTTTCTTAGAAGACAACTGATTATAGTCAAAATACAATATATGGTTTAAGAACTTTAATGTACAAATGTTCATACTTTCATACATTTATTTAACATAATTTTTACGATTTTCCGCCATTCCGTTGTCTATAACAAATAACTTATAAATTAAGCATTAAAAGACACTGACGGTGCACTGCTGTTAACAGATGTGAGGTTGTGGGTGGGGGGGGTAGTCTCACATGCTTACTATCTTTCTTTCCCTACTTTGCTTATAGAATACATTTTGTAAACAAATTAAATTGTTAAAATAAGTTTCGTAATTTTGTAAAGTTGATACGATGATTATGAATCGTCACACTATTTATACTAAACAGTGATTATTTCATAATCTCTGATATATACACACATATATATATATATATATATATATATATGTACATATATATATATATATTATAGGCAAAGTGTGAAATCAGGCATTATATAGAATGCCTAGGCAATGTATAGAATGCCTGATTGTTTCAGGCAAATTATATAATTTGTAAAACTTTTGCATACTTTGCCTAGGCATTCTATAGAATGCCTAGGCATTCTATAAAATGCCGGATTCTGATTAGGCAATGTGTAAAAAGAGCACAACAAAAGACTATTGATGATTACATATTTTAAAGAGGATGTAATACAAAATAAAGCACATGATGTACGCTCTGTATTATTTTTTCGAGGTCTTCCTCTGATTCCACATCTTGTAAAACATCGTCAAGTAGGGAATACGTTGTGCGGCCTACTTTAGCTCCGCATCCAAAGAGAGCTTTGTATGGTTATCTTTTAATACCAGTATGAAAAGCTCTGTCCTTCTTGAGTTGGACGAACCGTAACCCCTAACTCCAGTGGCCAGTTATTTCATCTTTCATACAAGCACACAGCATATTTTCGATGTCCTAGTTAGCTCTTTCGACGCTCCCCTAGCTTTGTATGTGGCGCGGCTTATCATGAACGATCTTCAAGGTGGCCCAGTATTTCTTTAGGCTGCTCACCACAATGTTTACAAATTCCCTGCCGTTAGTTGACAGTAGAATCGTTTGAGCACCAAGCAACGTAAATATTTCTACGAGCTGGTATGCTACTAATTGTGCCATCTTTGTCGTCAGAGCCCTGAGAACCACGAACTTTGTGGGATGTTCTTGATACACCATTATAAAATTGTATTCCCCATCAGAATGTAATTGAAAGTCGATAAGACCTACCTGATAACGAGAGAGGAATTCAGAAAAAGCCATTGGCTTGACCACAATGCCTTTTTAAAAACATTTTTTTGTTTTTTTCTGGCAAGGTTCACATAAATTTAATACACAGTTCAATAGCATGCCGGGTAGCTTTCTTGTATTTGGGTGAAATTTATTTCAACATGCTGTCCCGTCCTCCATAACCAATGGCCAAATGGGCATTATGAAGTACGTCACATATCTCGGAGTTCGCGACGTAAAACAGAATGGCACTCACTTTAACAGGGTAGATCATTTTACACTTATTTTCCACCCATCATGACATCATAGTTTTTCACCAGCCAATAGTCCTGTGGTTCTTGCTTAAAGGTGGTCTTAGCCATTTTCACATCATCCACCAATTTTTGGTAACAGTTTCTGTTTAAAGAAACGCTGTTTTTAGCAGCATTGGCTCTTACTTTAGATAACTCATCGTAGAATCGTAGTTGCATGTCAACATGGCGTGCTTCCTGTCCTAGCACTATATTCTCTTCCGACATGGTCACACAGCAATCCAAGGGGAAACGTTATGGGAGAACGTCTGTGGAATCTCAGCCGGATGATATAAACTGACGCCGTGAGAAGAATTTAGGCAATATTGTCTTTGATTTGGTCGTGGAACCTTGTACCGGCTAAATGCTGTCTTACAATAACTTTCAACACTCACAGGCTTAGATCGCCATCATCAAACAACGACCAAAGCGACACCGACAACATCAGTGGCCAAGAAAATGGCGGGGGTAGGCCAATTACATGCTTTGCCGGACGACAACTAGGCATTATATAGAATGCCTAGGCAATGTATGAAATAGCAATCATTTCATACTTTGCCTGAAACCACCAGACATTCTATACATTGCCTAGGCATTCTATAGAATGCCTGAATTTCATACTTTGCCTGTACAATATATACTTTTGAGAGTTTTGTACCTAGCAGAACAATACATACTAGAAAAAGTTCTTAAACTTATGCTAACACATAACTTAATGGTAAACTTAAACAATAATAATTTAAACACATACAAATAATAGTGAAGTCAATAGAGCACTCGCCTAAAAACCTGAGTGTGCGTGGGATCTAGCGCACGTTAAACCACAATAAAAAAATGTTGATTAATGACTATTGCTAAAAAAGACCTTCGATGACTTGAAGAGAGAGATGGGCATCGAAAAGTCTACTAGCCCCGAAAAATGTTCAAATGGAAACAAGAGAACCCTCTGACCATCGATGTTATTTGACACTAAAAAAAATTAAAATGAAATATATTATATACATTATTACTAATTAAAAATTATGAATCAAATTTTGTTAACGATTCTAATACTTGTATTTTTTTAATGTATCTATTTTACAGTTTCCATGTAATGAGTCAGAATCTCCAAGTAAATCATCATCTGATTTATAAGAAGCTATTAATTATGAAGAAATCCCATTAAGTTATGAAAGTAATAGCAACCTAAGAAATACCACCAACAACCAAGTCATTCCTGGTAGAAGTCATTATGGTGCTATAGACGAGTCTTTGGTTACTGACAATACTACAGTGAATGTGAGAATCAATCGATATGACGAGTTGGCTGAAATTTTACCCTCAGATGATCATAAATATAAGCGACTTAAAAAAATTCGTTGAATGGGACAATGATTACATAACTGTTCTTGATGAAATCATTTTAGATGATAGTGAATATATCACTGTGATTGATGAAGATGAATTAATGAACTATAATTATGTGATAGCTAATGAGAAAACAGTAGAAGATTACAATGATTATGTTAATGTTTTCGCGAACGTCAGTGTTTACCAATATGCAATAATGGTTTGTAAGATAGTTACACTAATGTTAGCTAAAGGTTATTTTTAGTTAAATCTAATATCATGCATACATAATTTTTATTAATCTTTTCTTGAACTTATTTTTAATATATATATATATATATAGAAATATTTTAATAGCTTTTATGCATAATTATACATGAGTCATAACGGCAATTATCTTAATAATTTGCTTGATTTCAGAGCTTAACAAATATTAATCATCATACTTATACAAACCACGTTTTTTTAAATTAATTATTTACTTCACATTTGTTCTGTTTTGTTGTAAAATTTAATACTGGATTATATTTATAAATCGTGAAACATAAAGAATTTAACTTTATCATTTTTTTTAATTAATTTTTTTTAAAGTTCTATTTCATTGCACAATATAACTGTAAAGCTTTAGTCTTAGACTCTTAGTAAGAGAATAAAACAACTTTTATTAATAATGATATAAAAAAAAGTTTTTGAAACCACAAGAGTCTCGTTTCTGTTTTTTGTTATTTATTTCATGCCCTTTTTTATCATTCAAACACCAGGTTATTCCGCTTTACAGTAATTCTTGAATAGAATGCAAAATCTTGAAATACGGAATATCATATTCAGATTTCTCATATTAAAACAGCTGTCTTCCTTTTCTTTTTGAGCCCTTTAGAGAATTCTCATTTATTAATATGCCTACACAGTTTGCATGTACATACTTTTTTCCCCTAAATTTATCATAATTATCCTTTATTTTTGTATTTATTATTATTTATTTTTTAAAATGTATTTATTAATTATTATTTTTTTAAAAATATAAAACGAAGACCCAGCCCAATATCTGACTTATTCTAAGTTTAATTTTTTTTTAAAGTAACAAAACGACTCCTGGGGATGATTGGTGATGAAAGGCGAATGCCATTTACAAATACAACATAACTATACTAGAAAACAAAAAGAAAAATCTCCATAAATGAATGATCAAGAATACAAACGTTGCCGATAACCAAAATAATTTGAATTATTCACTGTAGCTAATCAAAAAAAATTCAACTTTGTTTAAAAAAACTAGAAATATAAATTCTATCTTCTACCACCAATTTGTATGAATCTAATACAAGGGTTATTTTAAATTTATTAGATTTAAAATGCGATAAGAATTCTAATGCTTGAAAAATCTATCAAAAAAGCGGGGAAATTATCAAATTAAAAACTGCTTAAATTGTCCCTAGAATAATAATTTTATTCGAACACATGTAAACATGATAAGCCCTAACTATATAAATTAACGAGAACTAGACAAGGAGCATCGTTTAGAGTTACACATTAATGGATATTATATAAGTACTTATGTCGTCATAACGCTTCCAATTTTAAAATATCAATTGAAAAATAAAAAAAAATATTTAAACATAGACTATTTATTTAATACAATTAAAGTTTACGCATGTTCATCATTTTGCTATTATCTTTTGATGTGAAAACGACGAGGACACCCAGTAAAAACTCTTTTCATGTGGGTAGTTATAACGTATAACTGACCAATGTTACATTTAAATAATAATAACAATAATAAAAATAATAACAATAATATTACAAATAATAAATACGTAAATAATAATACGTTTTCAGTAATGGAGTTTGCTAAATAAAATAGATAATATTCCATAAGTCTTTGACGTTGGGGTGAAGAGGCATAAACAAATGAGCCTCCGGCTTATATTCTTAATCGATCTATAAAAAAAAAGATTATGACTATTAAATTTTTTTAAATATTTTTGTTACATTATTTTTTTACCAAAGAAAATTTGAGATGTAAATACAACAAATTGATAAAACTTATCAATTAAACAAGTATATTTCGTTCTACATGTATATATATATATATATATATATATATATATATATATATATATATATATATTGAAATTTTCGTCTGTCGAAACTAAATTTTACTTGTAAAATGCCTAATTCGTTCCAAGAAAAAACAAATTATCAATCTAAGTTAATAATAATAAAAATATGAAAAAAGAATATGTTCAATGAAAAATAATTTGAAATAATATGAACACAAATGTGAAACCTTAACTTTTGAGTAAGGCGATGTGGCGAAAAGGCGGAGAAGGTGGTAGAGGATGATAACAAATGGCAGACAACATTACGGCAGTACGTACGAAAAATTTAACTTTATGATAAAAATAGGTTATATATAAACTTTACATGAATGAATGCTAAATATACACTTACATTTAGTGCATTTCTACACTAAAAATACGTAACTAACACTTAAGATTATGTAGTGAAACAAACATTGTTTGTCTGTTTGTTTATTTAAATAGTTCTGCGCTTCCTAATTTCCTGTTTCACCTTTTATTTTCTTTGCTTAGCTTTCATCAAAATCTTCGCTTACTAATAGTCTCTTAGCTAAATATTGATCCAAGGAAACTTCTTTTTGCCTTCTTTTTTTCAATGTTTCTGAAGATAGTCAGGAAATTGTCATGGAACTGCACAACAACAAGACCTGTTTGAACCTTTTCGGGGTGTTTCTTTTCAATACAATCTATTAACTTGTGATACGCGTTTTTCGTTTCTTGGAATTCATTTCGTATCTTGGAACAAAATATTATTCGAGTGGCATGTAATATCTAGGATTGTTCGTAACTTGAAGCATTCGTATCTCGAGATACGACTGAATCAAGTCTAGCCTTAAAATTTTTAAAGACATCATTGTAGTTTAAATGTATCGTAAATCTAACATCATGTTTAAGTTAATTGATATTTGTTTAAACATTTTAAGTACTTTTAAAGATTAGTAAGTAATATTAAGAAATACAAGGTTTTGTCGTAAAGAATAGAAAATATAAAAATATGTTGTTACTCTTTTTTAAAAAAGGGTTATATTATAACAATTTGAATGACTAAAATAAGCGGACATTTCTTTACGAACTTGAAAAATTGTTACAATGTATAAATTGTCATTGTTTGTGTTTTGTAAACCATTGCTACCAAATGGAAGCTAAATCTTCCGTACGTCAGAGGTGGCGTATTCGTTCTAGCTCAACCGATTAGTAATACTTGCACAATAGTAATGTTTAGCTTTGATAATTTTATTGTCACAAATGATTGAAATGTAAATTAAATTGTTGTTAATCATTTTTGTGAAACAAATAGGATTTCAACGTAGGAAGGAACAGAAGGAAGAGCGGAAAGTGGTACTTTTTTGAATATTTAAACTTACTTGTTGCCATTGTATTTTTGATTGTATAAATAGTACCGAGCGAAAGCTTAACATCATGCAATAAATTAATAAAGCGTATTACTATACAATAATGTTTCATAACAAATATTCGGCATTTTACACCCCTAAGAGCAAAAGATTAAACATAATAAATGCATAATTTAATAAATGTATTTTTTTAGTCATCTGACAACTAATGTTTGTGAAATATAAACTCGAAACATTTTCTAAGTATAATTACATTCTATGAAAGGAAAAAAGAAAGTAAAGGTTTATTTTAACAAAATGGTGAGAGGAATATAAATTATCCTGAAAATCTTAAATACAAAATAAATTTGAAGCTAAGTTACTTTCATACAACTGATCTAATAATAGTAAATAACTACTGTCATTATTTCTAATTCATCACTCATACATTTAATTCATTTTTGTATATAAATAACAAAGGAAATACAATGAAATTATTTTGAAATAAATTTAAATATGAAATAACTAATGTATTAGTATATTTAGAGTGTTGCGTAGTATACTAAACACATAATGAAAAACATATACCCATGTTTATATGATCATAAAATAATAAAAGAAGAAGTTGAAAAAAAAATTTTGATAAAAAAACAATCACTTTTCAAATCTTTGAATATTTTTACAGACGCATCTCAATAAGTCCTTAATACAAACAATTATTGTTAATTTAGTATACCATGAACCATGACATGAAATATGTATACTTATTTATTAGAATTTGGTTTAATTAGTTCAATGAATTAGATGATGAATCGCGTATATAGTTAGCGAAAGATGTAAATTTTGTAACTTGATGGATAAGATCGAGATAAAAACTAAAAATATGACTAAGAAAAATGACAAAGATTTCAATTGCTATGATGACACATCACACACAAGTACTTTTTCTACGTTGATTGCTGTTATGTGGCAGTGTTAAAATTAGATACACACAGGAGCAACAAAATCTAGTAAAATCTTAATTAAAAATGTATGATACTTTTATTTAAACAAAAACTACAAGTATTAAAATATTAATATTAGCATATAAAACATTAAAACTTTTATAAAGACTTTTTATAAACTTGAAATGATAGCTTTAATGCAATGGGGGAATAGTAGTTATGAATAAACACGAAAAACACATTATTAGGTGATCAGAACATGTAGCTTTGCTTTAATAAAAGGCAATATGTATAGAGCAGGGAAATACATTTTTTAGACGAAAATAAGTCGTAAAAAATTAAGAAAGAGAAATAAAAGCAGACAGTAGGAAGTTGTTTAAAACATTTTTAAAAAAAAATGTTAATCAATGAACTTATAGAATTTCTTAAGCTTTGCCAAATAAACCTTATATAACACGCTTATTTTAACAAGTTGTGTGACTCATTGGAAATATTTTAAGCCAAAGTTTAATTTATTAACTTTGACTAGTATTTCCAAAATCTTTATAGTATATTATTGTTTTAAAATTTAAATTCATGTCATATATGAACAATAAATTAAAAATCAAATAGGGCCTATTGAATCTGACCCAGAAAATGCTAACAGTACAGAGTAGGTGACTTTTGCAACATGAGTCATTAGAAATATCATGATAACAAACAAAATAGAAAAATTTTACTGAAATTTTCCATTTTAAGAGTTAATTCTAATAAGATCAACGTTATCAAACTTATAAAATGAATGTGAAAGCAAAATTGTTTTCATCATGGGCTCAATTTAACTTATCTGGTAAGTTATATAAAGTAGAGCATTCAAGTTCTTCCTTTTAATTAAAACCATGAACCAATCTTTCCTGCTGCATATTTTATATATTATATAATTATATAAAATTTAAAATTAAATAATAAAAGATATGGAACAATTATGTATGGCTTTCATTTTATAGACTTTCAGTTATAACAAATTAAAGTTGAACGATGAAGGATACATATTTAGTCATGCAATTATACTAGATGAAATATTATCTAAATAGAGTACACTATAATCGATTCGCATTGTGAATTAAACATGGTTTTTGATGTATTTGTGTTTTTAAACAAAATTGTTTTCTAGAATTTTAAAAAATAAAGTAAATATTAATTTTTAAGAACTTAAAATAAGTTTTAGATAATACATCTATTCACATTATATCAATTATTGTCAAAATATATATTTGAAAATCCCCCAAAATCTTTGCCACAGCTTTAGTGTATATTCTCGTATTAAAAGTTATAAGTAATCGTATTCTGCACGCACCTATAAATTTTATATTGACTTGGGTATTTTACAGTCTTAGACTTTTATAAAAAATACAATTTACATTAATACAAATAAGAAACGCAAATTAATTTAGAAATTACATAAATTTAAAGAAATGTTCTAAAACTGTCACTATATTATAGTTGAATGAAAAATAAGATATATATGAATGCAAATAAGAAGTGCAAATTAAATGTAAAATGAAATATATGCAAATAAATTTTATAAAATTGTGTCTGTATTTTTAAAGTTAAATCTAAATCATTTACGAAAAAAGAATGTTATGGCCCCCTGGCCCGAAGGAATGAACATTAGTAGTTTATTTGCCTACTGTATTTTAATATGGGCTATAAAGATTTTATATACCAAGTTTGGTCAAGATCGGATTATGTACACAATATCTAAAGCTTAGAATATTTTTATATAGCTCATATTTGCAAACACAACAGTAGGGGCCTCCGGGCGTATTCAGATCAAGATGTAAATTTCGAAACACCTGTTCATTTCAACCAATTTTACAATGAACTAATTTATCCATAGTTCTCAAAATCGTGTAAAATAGAAACGTTGACGTAAAAAGAAAATTGGGGAAACTCCAGCCCCGAATGAATTGACATTAGGAGTTCAGAGCCCCATTGTATTTTAAAATAGGCTCTGAAGATTTTATTTACCAAGATTGGTCTAGATCCATTCATTTTCCCAGTAGCTAAAACTTAGACTAACTTTTATAAATCTCCTATAAGCAAAAAACCACACTATACCCCCCCCCCGGACTTCTTCGGTGCAAGATGCAATATTATAAACACCTATTTAATTAAATTCAATGTCATGATGGAGTTTTTTATCTATATTTCTCAAGATCCTATAAAGTTGAATGGTGAATAAAATATTAAATTTGTACGAAAAAAGACAATTGGGGCCCCAGTCCCAAAGAAATTAACATTATGAGTTCAGTGCACTGCAGTTATAGGCTCTCAATTATTTATATACCAAGTTTGGTCAAGATCCATTCATTTACAAAGCAGATAACGCTTAAACTAATTTGTATATAGCTTATTTAAACAAAAAACAACATAATGGGTCCCCGGAGCCACACGAGTGTTACATTAAAAAAAACTATTTTTTTTAAAAATTAGCCATTAATTAGCCATCGGATTAATGGTTTAGTAGGCTATGACGGACATGCCACAGACATATATACTTTCATTTTCATATATAAAGAGATATAAAGAAAAACGTCATTAAAAGCCCCTGGGTCCTATCGGTGAAAGAAATGAACTTTAAAATACCTGTTCATTTCATTTCGATCATAATAGATATTTTTTGTGAATATTTTTCAAGATCGTGTAAAATCATAATGGGAATAAAGTCGCTAATGCTTGTGAAAAAAAAAGATGTTGGGCCCCCGGCCCCCAATGAATGGACATTAAGAGCTCAATGCAATATAGTATTTTAATTAGGGGTATACCCAGTGGCGGATTTAGGTTTGTTGGCGTGGGGGGGCCAGAAGAATTTCAGGGGGCGCCGCAATTTTTTTTTATTCATTCACTTATTTCTAGGTGCTGAAATAAAATGTATTTGTCTAAATTGCTGGTTCTGCAATGAAGATTAGAAATTTGAAAGAGATTCACTCTTATTGCTATATTTTATGTTGAAAAAAAATTTCTGCTCACTTTAAATGTGAGATTTACTCTAATAAATTTTCATCTTAAGAGACTGCTGCAGTCTTAAATATGAAGTCTAAGGTTACAGACATTTTCAAAGTTGCCCTGTGGCAACTTGCTAGACAAAAAGTAACATCTAGTCTTAAGTAGATATGGTTAATCAATTGAATTTATAAAAATGGTAGTTAATTTGGGAACTGTTATTTGTTACAAAATCTAAATTTCTCATAATCCTTTGTGTTCACTTTCAATTGCTGAATATTATAGCAGACTTTAACATAGACAACTCAGTATAATATGTTTATAGTATTTGGGCTAAATAAAACATCTAAAATGTTTTGATAATGAGGTAGAATTTGATTAAAGTTTTTAATAGTTTGTTGTACTATCTGCAAGATGACTCATCAGTTTGTTCAGCTTGCCATAAATAGCAGTGACAGTAACTCAAACAAATAACTAAGTGTTAAATAATATATGCTGCGTTGATAATTCAAAGTACATTATTTAATATTATTTTTGTTTACATCAAACCTTTGCAATGAATCTCTTCAATATACAAACAATTGCTTTATATTCAGGAGAGTAATAGGTCACAAATGCAATCAAAATATAATGTATTTTTAAAAAATGTTAATAATTAATAAAAGGCCTAAATAATTAAAGAAATCATTTATCATATATATATTATATGCATATATCATATGTAGGATAAAAAGATGACAGTAAATTATGAACTTAGTTCCAAAAAGAACAACTTATTTTTTTTCTAATAAAATTTTAAGAGCTACTGTTTTTAGTTATTGTAATAGTTTTCTATCTGAAAGAATGAAATGAGAATTTTAGCTGGCAAAATAGTTCAGTTTAAGAGCAGGTATCTGATGCTACAAATAATGAAAAACACAGAGACTTTGGTGGAGCGGATTGGTCAGGATTAGTAACACAACACACACACAAAGAGTGCCAATAATATTATACTTATAAATAAACTAAACAATTTACTTCAGAATTTAAAAGAATAATTTTTCATTGGAAGTTTGAGACATCAAACTTTGGGAAAATCAATGAACTTTACACAAAAATGATTTTAAGTTCCTTAAATAAACATTTAAAACTCTATCAAGAATGCAGGACTAAACACAAACCATGGATAAGCATAGGACGCGATATTCTTCTGTATAGAAGGAGCGTCTGTAACAGATAATATAAGATAAGATAAGAAAGAGCCGTGAGCCCTATATAAATTGCTTTCTACGGGATTTCATTGAAGCAAAACGATTTATCGTTGATTCAAAGTCAACGTTCTCAGCTAGATCACGTTCATTTGAAATTAATGCCAATCCAGACAGACGTTCGTTTGTCATTGTTCAGCGCAAATAATTTTTAAATCCTTTATATTAACTCGTGGTGTCTGCTTGCACCCTTGCTTGCTTGCTTGTCGCCAAAACTTTGGATCAATTTTTAACCCACTTCCTCGTAAGCTAGCGAGCTGAAATTTTAGCAGGCAGTTTTGTGCCGATGATAAAAACGATGTATCAAAATTTCAGATCGATCGCATGTACTGTCATTAAATTATTGAATTTTTAGATTATTTTATTTATCTCTATGTATCATGTTATTTTTTGAGATAGAGTGTCGCGGTGCGTATTATATTGAACAACCTTTCTGTCGCGCAATAAGGTGCGTATTTTATTGACAACACTTTTTATAAACATATTCCTGATCGGTGCGCATTATATTAAACATGTTTTACGACACAACTACAATTTTGTATTTTTGGATGGTCTTGCGCTGCGTATTATAATGAACATTCTTTTAGTTACTTCTCGTACATAAAGGATTTATAGTCAAAAACTTGTTTTTTTTTACGTTTTTTTATTGATAGGTTTCAATCTACTGAAACTTCTTTCAGCAGTAGCGCTGCTAACAGGAAGAGTAAAGTAAATTTTATAAAGTATTGACAAATTAGGGAGACCTGATGCCATTTGTTTTTCAGTCAAGAATAGCTGAACCTTTTTAACTAGTAGTTCACTGGATAATGATACATCTTGATGCATACAAATCTTTGAAGGTATCATATTCTACGATTGCTTCTTCAATGTTAATGACGTGTTTGTAAATTTTGCATAAACTTTGAAAAGAATCTTTATTTTCTTCCGACATTTGTGATGGATCAATACAATAGAAATAAGTAACTGTGCTCCAAAAGTCATTAAATCGATCATCTATTTGTGTTACAAGTTTATCCATGATAGTGAAGTACGTTTCAGATTTAAAGAGTGTAGTTGGATCATCAGCCATTTTATCTCTGCTAAGTTCACCTGCCATGCTTTTCTTTTTTGCAATTTGCTTTTCTTTAAATTCTGTTTTAACATCTAGTTTGGAACAATTTTCGTTAATAAATGATTTGACATCTACATTCAGAATTTCAAAAGCTTCATCGCTTCTCATTTCAACAAACTTATTTCTTCCAACATCGATCAATTGTTTTGCAAAGGCGTTGCAAGTAGTTTGATGACACGAAGATAACTTTTGTACAAATAGCATCAGAAAAACAGAAGAATATTTTGTTATTAAAACAGAAAGTCCCATAGCTTCTGCTCTGACATTTCCTTTATATTCTGTTGATTCCCCTGAATCAAGTGTGGCTATAATAGCCAACAACTGCATGAACTGCATGCTTACGGCTTGCACATCTTGTATCAGAAAGTCGTTTCAGACTGTTGATTCATATTGATATTTCTGGTGTTTTTTAAGAGTATGTAGACGTGGTAAACTAGACGTAAGGAATGCATACAACCTTAAAGCTGTGCCAAAAAACAACTGTACATCACAGTTTACAGACATTGCTTCCATAGTAGCCAAATTCAAAACATGGGCACAACAATTGGGTGAAAGTTTCTTTATTTGAGTTTGAAGGCCACTCTTAATCCAGAGTATGCCTGTCCTCGACAGAGTGTGAAATCAATGTTTCGCTTTTGTAGTTCCGTTAAAATCTTCTCAGCAAATGCGGCAACATTTTTTTTTAAAGTCCCATAACCGGTGGTCGTACGGGGTCCTAATTTTTCCATTAGAACTTACTAGGGGCGGGGCTTGGTAGACCTTGGTGGGCGCCCCATCTCCCTTCCAGGTCAGCGGAGGACTTTCTTAGCGTTAGTCATTCCTTTTTTATTGTGGCTTTTAACGTGGGCTAGATCCCACGCCCCTCAGCTTGCGGGGCGAGCGCACTATTGACTTCGCTATCCATTAAAGCCTATACATCTTTCCACAACATGTCCTGATTTTAAAAAAAAATTAACGTAAAGAAACTGACATCTGATCAATTCTAGATATATCAATGGTTGAATCAATAATTAAAGAAAAGAATTGTGCAGACTTAACTTCATTATCAATTGTCGCCGATAATTCAGATGCGAGTGATTGATTTAAGCCATATATTACAGTTTCATCATTTGAAATACGATATTTAGCAAGCAGTTTGGTGTTGATTAGAAGTTTCGTGTTTAGCAATCTTTTTTTCTGCTCTAGTGACACCTTTTTAGTGTTCATCGAGGGCGTCTTTAGGGGGCGCCATTTTAGACCCAACAGGGGCGCGGGGGGGGCAAGCCGCCCCCCCTGCCCTATAGCTAAATCCGCCACTGGGTATACCGAGTATAATTTTTGCCGAGAACAGAGTACTGATACCGAGTAGAGTCAAACCTCTCATAATGAGCACCTCTCAAACGTGTCTTTCGCATAACGAGCAACATTTTTTGTTGTTGAAAAAGTTCATCCATAAACGCGAGAAAATTCGCCATAGCAAGTGACGCAGAAATGGAAATTCCCTTTTCCCTGGAAATTAATTTGTGAGCCGACCCTTCCACCACCAATCCGATGTATTATTCTGTGATGATTCTCTGTTAGCGTATTGTTTTTGTGTGTGACCAACCGTTTATACAATGTTTTTATTCAGGCAGTATTCGTAATTTTTGTATGTGTAAAGTGTAATAACCTGTGCTAAAATGTATTAGAAAAAAAAACACACAAGAAAACAAGGATAAGAGAGAAAAAAAGTAATAACTGTTGAAATGAAAAGAAAAACCATTGAAAAGCTAAAACAAGGTGGCTAATCTAGCGCGTGTCATGTCCCATATTAAAGGGATTTAGACTTGCTCAACGCTTACTCACAGTAAATGACACGATGATATAAAACTTCACATTTTTATTCACCGTAATAGCTTATTATGGCTAGTCAAGAGACAAGTCTTTAACACACTGTGGTCTGGTAACAACTGTGTTTAATTGCTATATACAATTCACTGTGATCAACTGTACAATCAACTGCCTAAGCAGCTCGTATGCAATCAACTACCATTCCTCTCGGTTGCCTCTTGAACCGTACATTTATAGCCAGTCATTCTCTCAGTCCTTGACCAGGCACGCATACAGTTCACCTCTTAACCCACGTGTTTCATACCAGGTCAAGTGATTGCATTCTCATACAATGTAAACACAACAACACGTCTCTCACATCTCCCTTCTAACAAAAAACAAATTAATGACCCAGATTTTCAATAAGATAATACTACAGTTAAAAACATCGAACAATTCAGTACATGAACTCTAACACTGAATCTCTAAATGTCTTTCAAAGCACAGCACATCTTCATGTCTCTTTGTCTGGGTATCTCTTTGGTGGCTTCACCTGTCTCCCGTATCTTGTTGTTGTTGCTGCTGACTTCGCCAACTGAGTAGCGACCGTTGCTGATGACCCATTTCTCCCAACGCCGGGAGCGTGTTCTTCATGCTCTATTTCTGGTGTGTCATACTCGAAAGTATCTGTCACACCTTTCCTTCCTCGAAATGCCTGTCTCAGCATGTTGTTGTTTCGTCTGTATGTCACACCATCGTTAGTCTTAACAATGTATGACCTTGGTGTCGTTGCTGCCGACACGACGACTGCTGGCTGACAAGAGCCTTTATATTCTTTTGTTGCGTTGCTTACACGCTGAGAGTGTGTACGTCTTTTGATTCTGTTTGATTCGTTGTAATATTTCTTCTGCTATTGAGACCACTGATGCTTCTTGCTTATTACGCCCACGATTTTAATAAGATTCAGCTTTTGACAAGCTTGCAGACCAAGTATAGGCTTTGAGTGCGTCTTGACTATTTGAAACTCCAGCACATCTGTCTTGTCTTTCACAGAGCATTTGATTGATGTTTTGCCTACAACAGGCATTGTTTCCCCACTGTATGTAGTGAGCCTTGCTGTTTATTTCTGCATTCTTCCTATTCTTAGTTGACTAAACAATCTGTGTGGCAGAATGTTTACTTGTGCCCCCGTGTCGAGTGTGAACATCACTGGCCTTTGTTCAAGCGAAACGATTGTCCTCCATTCATCACTTGTTGCGTGTTGCGTGGACCCACTTCCTACGCAGAATATTTGACTATAGTCCACGTGATCTTTCAGTTGACGGTTGACAACCTTTACCCGTTTTGACTTGCATACAGCAGAAAAGTGATTAAATTTTCCACAGTTATTGCATAACTTGCCATAAGCAGGACATTTTCTAGGCTCATGGTTTCTTCCACAATACTTGCACTGGCCTGCCTTTCTAATGTACATAATACGATTAGGCTCTAAACACAACTCAACCAATCCAGATGAAGTGAAGGCAAAGTTTTACGAAGAACTTCACATTGTCGTTGCTGGCGCTCCAAAGGCGGACAAACTCATCTTGATAGGTGACTTTAACGCAAGAGTTGGCAAGGACAACGTTGCCTGTGAAAGAGTCCTTGGACACTACGAAGTGGGTCACTGCAACAGCAACGGTCTTCTTTTACTCCACACCTGCGCTGAAAAATGAACTGCTGATCACCAACACGATCTTCCGCCTCCCTACCGTAACCGGATGTAATGGATGCTTCCCCGCTCGAAGCACTGGCATCTTATTGACAACGTCATCGTGAGGAAGAGAGGCAGGCAGGATATACGAGTGTCCAAGTCCATGTGCAGAGTTGTATGCTGGACAGACCACAGCCTCATCATTACCAAGCTCAACATCCGCATTGAGCCTAAACGACGCCAGAAAGGGAAGAAGGCCCCCAAAGGGCTGAATGTTGCCAAACTGAATGCCTCCAGCTGAAAGCAGTCCTTCGTGGATGCTCTGGAAGAGCACTTGAAATCCACCTCTCCGGCAATCAGAACGTGGAAGCAGACTGGGCGTCACTAAGAGAGTTGATTTACACCACAGCTACATAGACCCAGAGGCCCCCATACAAGGAAACATAAGGACTGGTTCGATGAGAATTCCGAAGACATCAAGCAGTTATTGGATGAGAAACACCACCTTCATCAAGCTTACCTCAATAACCTCAAGTCCACGGCAAAGAGAGATGTACTCAACAATATATGCAAGACTGTTCAGCAGAAGCTCCATCAGATGCCGGACCATTGGCTTGGCAACAAAGCTGACGAGATCAAGGCTATGCAGACAGTCGAGGCTATAAAAACTTATACGACGACTTGAAAGAAGTATATAGCCCCTCACCATCAGGATCAAACCCCCTCCTTTGCGCAGACGGTAACACTCTCATCACAGACAAAGAGAAGTTTTTGGAGAGGTGGGTCAAACATTTTGATAACGTCCTAAATCGCCCTTCGACAAGCAACGACAAAGCCATCAATCGTCTCCCCCAAGTGTCCACAAACAAAGCACTGGATGACCCCCCCCCCAACCTTGCTCGAGACCCAAAAACTAATTTTTCTTCTCTCCAGTGGCAAAGCACCTGGTTCTGACGCCGTACCAGCTGAGGTTTACATGGAGGGGGGAACAGCCCTGACTGGAAGGCTCCACCAGCTATTTCTTTTGATATGGCAGCAAGAGACGATCCCGAAGGACTTCAAAGATGCCACCATCATACATATATATAAGCGAAAAGGAAGTAGACAAGCTTGTGACAACCGCAGAGGCATATCCTGCTAACCACCTCACAGTCCATCTTGACCAAGGACTCCTGCCTGAATGTTAGTGTGGATTCCGAAAAGAGCGAGGAACCATCGACATAGTGTTCGCTGCCAGGCTGCTGCAAGAGAAATGTCAGGAGCAGAATTTCGACCTGTTCTCCATCTATGTCGACATGACCAAGGCTTTTGACACCGTCTGGCAGAGAGGGTCTGTGGAAGATCATGGCCAAGTACGGTTGCCCAAGGAAATTCTTCGTCTTGGTGCAACAATTATATGAGGGCATGAAGGCCAGAGTCCAGGACAGCGGAGAGTCTTCTAATACTTTCCCAGTCACAAACGGGGTCAAGCAGGGCTGCTGTCAAGGTCAGAAGATGTGGGGTGGCAAATGACTTAGCATAAATGGGGCGAGCGTAGGTCAACGGGCAGTGAACACGCCTGTTCACGTGGAACGGGGGGGGGACTCAAGGTACGTGAGAGCTGTAATCAGCGTGGAGACAGGGTGGATGACTGAGGCGGTACACACGGGGACTATATAATAACACAATGTGTGTGACAGGGAGAGAGGTGAGTTGCCGAGTGACAGGCAGGGTACAAGACTGAACGGTAAAGAGAGGAGTTTTTTTTTAACGTAGTCCGATACGGTCAAGCTGGGCCGAAGACGATTGACTGTTAAGAGTAAAAGGCTGTGTGGACTCTGGATGGCATGAAGATCAACCATAACATTAACAATTGTATTTGACTATACCTGTTGGAGATTTCATGTCATTAAACGTGCTTGAACTAAAACCCAGCGTTGTGATTCATTTTACCCGTCCAGTGGGGTAATTATCTGTGGCCAAGGGGGACCTCAATCCCATAGACAACGACTCCGCCACAGCTGCGTCTTGGCACCAACACTGTGTAGCCTCATGTTTTCTGCTATCAGAGACGAGGATATTGGTGTCAATCTGAGGTACCGCACAGATGGCAAACTGTTCAACCTTCGGAGGCTCCAGTCAAAAACCAAGGTTATGACAGACATCATCAGAGACCTGCTGTGTGCTGATGACTGTGCCCTCAACGCCGTCTCAGAAGTCGACATGCAACGTAGTGTAAACCTGTTCTCCAGCGCCTGCACAAACTTTGGTCTGACAATCAACACTAAGAAGACTTAGGTCATCCATCAGCCCGCGCCTGGAAAGCCCTACGTAGAGCCCAACATCACTGTCAACGGCAAGAGACTCAACACAGTGCACTGGTTTACATACCTAGGCAGCACACTGTCTCAAAATGTCACCACCGATGACGAAGTGAACGTCAGAATTGCCAGAGCCAACTCCACTTTCGGCAGGTTGTACCCAACTATCTGGAACAGTAGAGGCATTACCATCCAAACCAAGCTAAAAGTGTTCACACTCCCCACACTGCTATGTGCTTAAGAAACTTGAACTGTATATCAGCGCCGTGGTTGAAAGCTTAACCAATTTCATACAACAAGCCTCAGGAAGATAGATCCTCGACATAAAGTGGCAGGACAAAAAATTCCAGACACAGTGGTACTGACCAAGTCAGGTCTCCCCTGCACCTTCACCCACCTGATGCAATCCTAGCTTCGATGGGCAGGGCACGATGTCCGAATGCCAGACGAGAGACTGCCAAAGACAATCTTCTATGGCGAGCTCCAGCATGGCCAGAGGTCCCACTGTGGGCAAAAGAAATGCTTCAAAGACACACTAAAAGCCCCACTGAAGCGTTTGCAATCAACACAGACACGTGGGAACGAGCTGCAATGGACAGATCCACCTGGCGTTCTTCCATCCATGAAGGTGCCAAGTCATGTGAGGCAAACCGGATCACCACCGCAGAAAAAAGAGGCAAGCCCGATAGGCCCGTGCGGTCAACCCTTCTAGATATGTCCCACTCGTCCCTTGTCCCTTCTGTTCAAGAACCTTCCGTGCAAGGATCGGCCTCATCAGCCATCTGCGCACGCACAGACAGAGCCAGTCCCAGCAACCCTCGGATGATTAGAGTGGTCCTCGTCGAAGCGACGGACGAACGAACAACAAACACAGCACAGTAAACCATCTCAACATGTGTGTAAGTCCACCCCCGGTCCATACACGACCGCTCTGGGGCCACGCTCAAGTATCTCTGCAACTGACCGCTGTCACAACTATATATAGCCCGCCTGAGTATATTGTACTTTCCGTAGGCACGTACATTATACTATCTTATGTCGATGTAAATTTTATTTGTTTAGGATTTTCACTGTATTATAAAAACTAATTTTATTACAAGTATTTTATTCGAATCTAGGGTTATTAAATCTGTTTATGGCTCCAGAATTGATTAGTGATCATTAGTCATTAATTGTTAACATCCTTATGCGAAACTGCATTTCAGCTCATTGGAATTAGCTTTTGTTTAAGATTTAAATATTGGCCGTTTTTTTTTATTGTAATTTAAAAGCTAATAGACGTTGATTTAACCATGAGTGCTAGAAAAATAAAAATCGAGAACGCATGTCGTGTTTTTAATGACTAAAGGACCGCTAAATATTGCTTCACGAGCGTTGGGAGCAAAGCAGTTTGCTCTCTGTACACTGAGTGCGTGAGGGTCTTTAAGGAGTGCAACTTAAAAAGACACCATACAAAAAAAACATTTTAATTTCGGACACAATTTAACGAACGATGAGAGAAAAGGGAATTACCAGGTGTTTGTTAATAATTTAATTAAGCAGCAAACTCTTTTCACAAAATAGTCTTCAATACAAGATGCTGCAACCAAACCAATTTTGTACTGTCCCATAAGATTGTAAAACGGAACAAGTCTTTTTCTGACAGCGAGTTCAACAAGGAATGCTTGTCAGATGCAGCACGCATTATGTGTCCAAAACAGAGAACAACAATTGATCAAGGAAAACTGCGGTCAGGACTGTTGAAAAAATTAGTGACGATTCGATGCAACAACTTCGAGATGCAAAGACTTTTTGCGTTACTCTCTTGGATTGGACGAAAATACCGATGTATATGACTCAGCACCATTATTGGTATTTATACGAGGAATAAACGCTCATTTTGAGCTTATCGAAGAATTACGTTGTGTTGAGCCACTCAAAGACACAATTACAGGCCAGGATTTATTTAATGCTGTTGAGAAATGTGTTAAAAGAACTGGATTGGTGTGAAACAAGATAGCTAGTGTAACAACCGATGGAGCGCGTGCTGGATCCAAAACATGAAGTAGAATACAATTAAAGAAGAAGTTCCTGACAAAAACCTATTTCGTCTTCACTGTGTCATCACCAGGAAAGTCTGTGTAAAGTTGCGTTAAATATCAAGCATGTTATTGAAACAGTTGACAGTGTGATAAACCTCATCAGAGCCTTGACAAGATATTGAGGCGAGTGTGGAATCTCAAGAAAGAAATAATTATGTTCGTGGTGATGAAGGGTTGTGTGTGACTTTGTTACTACCATGAAAGATTGGAAATAAGACGGTACGTTTGCACATAAAATGTGTGTGCATGTTAAATCATTTCAGGAAAAGCTCTTCCTGTTCTCTAGGTAAGCAGGTGAAAACAGGTTTTGCAATCTCCCTTTGCTGAAACAGAAAACCATTTCTGGTGAAATGGCTAACAAGTACAAGGCTTCGTTGGATGCCTTGGCTGTGGAATTTAAAGGAGGTTCTAAGACTTCAAGAACCTGGTAGCACTCTTCAAAATCCCCAGTTCTCCATTTAATGCAGAAGCTGATTCAGCCCCAGAGTATATACAATTAGAGCTACGTGACCTACAAGCAGATTATGACCTGAAGGAGAAGTTCAAGTCATTTCTTCTGTTAGGGTTTTATGGATGTTTGTCAGCAACAGCATTTCCAGCCTTTAAAAACTTTGCTGCAAAACATTAGTAACTATTTGGGTCCACATAGATCTGTGAGCAAGCTTTTTCTTGAATTTAAATAAAAAAGTCTAAGAACAGATCGATGTTGACTGACTGGAATTTGAATACAGTCATGCGAATCACAAACAGTAAACTGTTTCCACAGATCAAGAACATGATCCAAAACTGTGAACAGTAACATACTTCTCATTAATTATAATTGCACTCTATGATCAGCTTGTGTGTACTCGTATATTACGTTCCCACTACTTCATAGTCATTATGACAGGTAACATTAAACTTTTGTTGAAATTAGTATGAATAGTAAAATCTTATTATCAAATTAAAATATGTTTCCCTTCGTATTTTAAAATGAAATGTACATGTGTAATATAGTGTGAATATGAAATAAAAAGACAACCATATGTTTATAATCATTATTTCATATTTTTAGACGTTGTAAATTGTAATTGAAGTTGACAAAATATATATGCGGCCCGCCTATAACAATTAAGTTTTAAATGCGGCCCTCCGTAGAAAATGTTTGCCCACCCTTGTTTTAAAGGATACAATTTGATTCCTAATTTTAGAAAAATAATATACTTTACAATTTTAGAAAAAAAATATGTTTTGACCATAATTTTTTTAAAGGAATTTATAATGATAAATAAGTTTAAACTATATTTTGTCGCAACCTTCCAAAATCTTTTCAGCACAGTTTTGTATTGGTCATCATTTTAAATTGTATTTGAATATTATTTTTCTAAACAATACTAAATAATAATAACTAGATAATTAATGTATAGAATTGATAAAAGGTAGAATTGTTGCTGGCGTAAAAAATAAACACCCTAGGACTAGATTACTGCGAGAAACAGTCATGAATTTAAACATAGCTGAAATTATATGCAGACTGGCTGAGACATTGGAATGGCAACTGAAAATTATGAATGAAGAGAAGAATATGTAAGCAGAGAATTCAAGTTCATGCGAGAAATCAAGTTCACACATGTCAACAAGTCTACAAGTCAAGCAAGCTGTTAAATTAGGTTCAATCATGAGAAATGGTACACACGTGAAATCAGGCAAGTGTATATAGTGTGGCAAAAACAAAACAAGAAAATGTCCTGCTTATGGAAAATTATATCACTACTGTGGAAAACTGATTAATTTTTCTACAGTATGCAGATCAAAAGGTGTAAAAGTTGTATAGTCAAGAAACATTCTGCTTATGTAGTGTGTTCTCGCAACATGGAACCAGAAATGAATGGAAAGCAGTGGTCACCTTTGAAATAACTGCAAAAATTAACATTTTGCCGTTCAGATTGTTTTATCAACTGAGAATGGGAAGCATTCATAAATCAACAGCTAGACTTACGCCATACAGTGGTGAAACATTGCCAGTTGTAGGCAAATCATTAATTAAATGCTTAGTAAAAGATACAACTGAGATGCTGGAATTTCAAATAGTCAAGACACGCTTGAAGCCGATCCTTGTTCTGCAAGCTTGCCAGCAATAGATTCTTATTAAAAATGTGGGCATAATATCGATAAATATCAGAGGTCCCAGCAAAAGAAGTATTACAAGTCAGACAATATCCACTGACGTACACACTTGCAGCCTGGAAGGAAAGTGCATATGCAGAAAGAACCAAAAGTTTCGTTGCAGACAGCAGTCGTCGTGTCAGCAGCAACTACACCAAGGTCATACATTCTTAAGACTAACGATTGTATTACATACCGACAAAATAACATGTAGAGACAGTCATTTGGTGAGGGAGAGGTGTTATATATATGTTTGAGTTGTTACACAGACCACACGCTGTTGATGAGTTTTTTCTTGACTCAATTACTTCTACAGGTGATGCGGAGCAGAAATGGAAATTATTCTTTTTCAAAGAAGTGTTTTTAGTGTGATCTAGAACGAGACATTTTTAAGCTAAATGAATGTTACACTTATATCCCCTAAAACAATGGGGCAAGTTTCAACTATCTTCACATTTTTAGTAATAAGGGCAAACAAAGACTGAGAATACATGTAAATCGTAAATTCACACAGCTTTGAACTTTTTTAATTTTAAGTTTTAAAAAAATGTTGTAATAGATATTTAAAGAGATGTAATTTTGTTTTTCAGAATGAAAATGCTGCATCCAAGAAAACTCGAATTCATTTAAATGATTTTAGCATGTTTGAATCTTATTCAATAACCAGTCACTCCCCTAATTCATTAGAGCAAACAATAAAAAATGAACAAGAATTTTTTTTTAAAATCTCTTATTCTTATTCTTAAAACTTAAATAAACTAATTTAACCTCTTTAGATTTGGTGGTTCATTTCTTTTGCAAAGAAACGCAGACATTTACGTATGTATACAACAATACGAAGCTGGGAAAATATGATTAATATTTTGATAAAAAATGAAAATAATGAAATATTAATATATCATTTCGGTAAATATCAAGACAGATTCAATAATAAATGCCTCTTCTATTATAACTAAATAGTAAAAACTTAAAACTTGTATACTCCTGTTATAAATAATATGGCTGATTCGCAAAGAAATTGTAACGCTTATTTCATAAAATGTCCTACAATTAATATCTTTGATTTATGCATGCCTTAAAAAGTATAACACTAATATTTGTTTTAAGTAGATCTTTACATCAAAAGTAACACATGGATGACTGCTCAAAATTTATTAGAATGGCTGAACGATGTGGTATTTTCCTTTAACACAAACAATTATCATCCATCACTGCTGGACTGAAATAGCACATGAGAAAGATAAATATTAAAATGCTTAAGTTATAATATACAAGAGGGCAACATGCAATGGCTCTACGATCGGACTCCGATCATCTTGCATCTATCATCCACAAAAGGCAAGGTAATAGGACGAACTGTGATGAAGGACGCATAAACTGATATTGATAAATGAATAGATATAATGCGCTTGCATTGTTGTTTTGCTTTCAGCATTTTGGCCTTTTATTTTACTGCCAATACATTTTGGTATCTTATAAATTTCAGGCGTTTCTTCTATACAGAAGACAATTGTATTTTATGTTTATAATGGATCAAATTAAAAACTTTGTTTTTAAAACCGCTTAATGTATATAATTGTTGTGAATCATTTATAAATTGTATAAGTTGAATTTTGCCATTTTTTAAATTAGATATAAAAAAATCATTCGTTTACATAAATTGTTTCGGCTGATCAAAAAGTAGCTATATTTGATGATTTCTTTTTATAAATGAATATTGAAATTATTTTGGGGTCTTCAAATCATTTTTAAAAGACATATTATCATCAAAGTATACTCTATGGTTCCCAGAAAAATGTATACATATTCTCATACAAATATATAGAATAAGTTCTACCAGATTTCTTTTAGCCCTTTGTCTATAACAATTAATTTTAAATATTGTAGTTATTAAATTGACAAAGATATTCATATATCAGGGTAATATCTAGAAAAAAAGGCAAAGAGCGTAATCGAACCGAAAACCTATGAAAACATATTACAAACAGTTGATTACTTGTTATTCCTAGCCTAGCTATGTAAACTAATCGTAATTGATTATGTTCATTAAAGTGATTATATGTTGCACTTTCTGGAAATAATTAGAAAATGTATAGATTTAACGAAAATAATAAATAAAATATTTTGGGTAGGGTTGTAATGGCATTTCAAATTT